>VDFB02332402.1:0-49356 GCA_007258455.2 Sequoia sempervirens
TGACAATGTAGACATGATTAGACATCCTAGTTGTTTCCATCCCCTTGAAAGTTTAAATGTTGGTTCTTAAAGGAAACAAAAGCCTATGGGTGCTAGTGTCTAATTCAAATTCAAAAATTAGGTCCCTCTAAAACCATAGGGCTCACCTTAGTGAGTTTGCTCCAATAGACACTCAAGGCCTAAAATAATTTATTTAAACATTTTGAAACACTAATTTCTCATACACACTCATTCTTCCACATTTTCTCTCAAACTCTCTAATTTCTCTTGTGTGTTGACACTGAGTTCTCTAATTAGCTCCTACCTCACAACATTACTCCATTTGTACAAATGTAAAATCCTCTATTGTTGAAGGATTTCTTGAATCTCCATTTCTATAAATGTAAAATCCTCCATTCATGAAGGAATTCATGAATCTCCATTTTTTTTTTGATCAATAATAATTTTATTTTATTAAGATATTTAAAAGAGTCATTACATCTTCATAAAAGGACACCATTGAACCCCAACCCCTATTCACCAAGCCTGACAAAAATAGACCCCAACCACCTTCCTTCTACATTTTACAAAAAGGCTAACATCACAACTTCTAGATCCTTCGTTTCATATACAAGAAACCCTTTACAAAATACATACAATAGACTACAATCAACTATCTTTTTACCAATTAGGCTCTACAAAAGCTACACATATACAAAAACATACAAAATTCACAGATTTCAATCACCCCTGCCACAAAAAATGGACGTCGTTACTTTCCTGCACGATCCTCGACCCGCATCAACGTTCCAACCTTTAGTTCTAGACCACCATTACCGTCTTCCCAAAAAGACACGATTTTGATAAAGTTGCAAAAAATTTAGAACCCACCCAAAAAACCAACTAGCCACCACATCCCCTAAACTCCACATCTGCTTACCCTCACTCATCGAAAACCACCTCTCCTTGCTGAGCGCTTCTTCTTGGGAATTTGTTGTGGGATGTTTTGTTCCTCTTGAAATGTTGCATCTTCCTGTTGCCAAAGCACCAACTTCAAATTTTCCCACGCCGCCAATATCTCCAATTTGTAAGCATCCTTGTCTTTTCTCCTTCGCCACCTCACGAAAGGGATTAACCCCTCTTCAGTTGCTTCATCAATATCTTCAATCCCTTTAGAGACATCAAAATCAACTCCTGACCCATCCCATTCTAGAAAGGATTCCATTCCCACTAGCAAGTCCTCATCAAAAAGCGAGTGCATAACCCATTTAACCATTTCAACTTCTTCATTCAACTCGAGACCCCAAGCAAAAATCATAGATGCTATATCTACGTTCAATCTTCCCCTGTGTTTAGCTTCCATAAAATGCACTCCCAACGTCTCCAAAACTACCTCTACGACCTCATCATGTGGGCACTTCAACAAAAATTTCAGTCTAAAAGCAGTCACTCAGTCAAAAAAACCTTTTTGTTGCCTCTGCATTGAGAAACCATACATGGCCTCCATCCTCGGGCAGATAGAAATTCCTCCATCTTTGACACAAAACTTCGCTATATTTGATCGCTCTAAATCCCATTGCGGCCTTTAATAAACCTCCCATCTGTGCCACTGGTGTCATCCTGCCACCCACTGTCCCAAAAACAACGAAGCATTAACTACCTTCGCTGTCGAAACATACCAAGCTCATTCAATTTGAATGCTTGCGGTATTTTCAAGATCTCAATAGGACGGTCATAATCCCCCTCATCCTTTAAAAAGGACCACTGGTCTGACAACACCCTGCCAACCGTTGCCGAAAAGACTCCTTCAGAATTTGGTTAAATATCCAAGGAAAATTTAACCGTTAGCCCGCCTTTAATCAACTACCCTCCTACACCATAAATACCAACACCATCCAAAAAAACAATAACTAATAAAGAACCCCTCACAATGAACCAACAAAACTACCACCTTTCTACCCATCATCCTCAAAACACACGTGTCGAAAATATTCCACCCTGAATTCCCCTATATTATTGAAGGAGACTTCCCATATGGATAAGCTATCAACTTCACTATTTCTAGAATGATGAATATGACTCACCTTGAAATCATCAAAAAAATTGAGCTCCTTTAGAATTGATATGATGAAAACCTATAGATGCCACGCCTTTGCCTCTCCATTTATAATGGCTTGAGTGATAATCATCGAATCCCCTTCTAAATGAATTTTCTCGACTCCCATTGCTTGAGCTAATCCAATAACCATTAAAGCTGCCTTCGCTTCAACAACATTATTTGTGCCATCTTCAAGCTTTTTTGCTCCTAAGGAAATTGTATTCCCAAGACTATCTCTCACAATTGCACCTGCTCCAGAAGGGCCCGAGTTGCCTTTTGCAGCCCCATCAAAATTAGCCTTATGCCAACCTTTTGAAGGTTTTTCCCAACACAATTCAACAAGTCCCATCCTCTTCGCAAAAAGATCCTCCAAATCCTTAGTGGGCCTGATCTTAATCCCCGATCAAACTCTTTGAAATCTACTATCGTCCAAAGAGAAGGGAGTCTGTAGGAACTGAAGTTGAGAAGCAGCCGAACCCACTACTTCTTCTATCGAATGATCTATTCTGCTCAAAACCCTCTTCATAGGTTCTCTGTTATCCAAAAAAATCCTTTTATTCCTCTCTTTCCAGATTTCCCAAATTACAATCGAGGGACTCACAATCCAAATGCTTGAAAGAAGGGATTTTCTTTTAGGGTTGGGCCAACCCTCAAATACCTCTTTCAATGTTTTTTGCAACAGACCTTGCCACCCTAACTTCAACCTTAAATTCTCCCAACATCCTGCTGCAACATCACATTGAAGAAGCAGATGATCTATTGACTGCTCTACAACATCACACATCACACACTTTGTTGGTCCTGCAAAACCAAGCCTCTTCCTTCGCTCTCCTGACAAAATTCTTCCCTTCACAACTAGCCAAGCAAAGGTGCTTGCTTTAGGTAAATAATCTTTATTCCAACAGAGTTTCTTAGCCCAAAAAATCTCACCTTCTAGAGAATCCAATAATTGATAGCCAATTTTGACTAAGTAAGTCCCATTAACAGAACCACACCAAACCACTCTATCCTCACTTTTTGTGAGCAGCACTTGCCTATTCTTAAAAATTTCCTTCATCCTTGCCAAATGTTGATATGATATCCCCTCATTTTTTAACTCCTTCCAACCCCATTCTTGACCAAAAGGGCCCTACTTTGGTTCAAGATAATCTCGAACCTTGTCACCCCATCTTTGTTGGAAGATAAGCCTAAGCTCTTGCAAACCTTCCTCATCACGCAAAATTGGTAGACCTTCCCACTTGTCATCCCAAAATTTTGCTTTAAGACCATTTCCAATTTTCCATGATATATGATTGATTATAACTGGTCTACACGAAACAATAAAGTTTGAAATAGCAGAACCTTTAGGCGGGTTGCGGATTGTTAAAATCCTATGATCCTTTGTTGAATCCAGATATTTAGCCTTCAAAACTTTCACCCATAATAAATCGGGGTTTGAATATATACTCCAACCCAGCTTTGCTCCCAGAGCTTCATTCATGAGCTGCCAGTCTCTCAAACCAACCCCGCCTTTTTCTTTAGCACGACATATTTTATCCCATGCTAACAAGGGGATTTTGTCTTGTTCACTTGCACCATTCTAGAAAAAAATTCTCATTTGCTACCCAATATCTCTAATCACCTTCTTAGGGATCTTTAAACACATCATAGAAAAAATCGGTATAGCCGAGATGACAAATTTTAACATTAGGATTCTACCTGCAACAGTAAGCCATTTTCTCTTCCATCCATCCATTCGGTTAAGACAACTTTCAAACAAGTCTTTCCAAACACCCACTTTATTAGCACCCCCAAAAAGAGGGATACCAAGATATTTACTTGGAAGGGCTCCTGATCTCATCCCCAAAATTCTACAAATTTCTAGCTGTTTTTGGATGGGAGTATTGAAAAAGAAAATTTAAGACTTCCTCCAATTGATACACTGCTCGAAAGCTCTACCATACTCATCTAGAGTCTCTTTCATTATACGGGCTTCTCGAAAGGAAGCTTCCCCCATCAAGAAGGTGTCATCAGCAAATTGTAGATGAGATATAGGGTCTACACCTTTAGCAATTTTTATGCCTTTCTAGAGGCCATTCCTACGCTTCTTGGACACCAATCTACCCAAAGTCTCAGGTAGAATAATGAAAAGAAATGGTGATATAGGATAACCTTTCCTAATCCCTTTACTGGATTCAAAAAATCCTTGAGGACTGCCATTCACCAAGATAGAAAACCGAGGTGTGCATATGCAACTCTGAACCCACGCCACCCATTCATTACAAAAGCCAAAATTCTCTAAGGCTTTCAATAAAAATCCCCTATTGACCTCATCATAAGCCCTTTTAATGTCTAACTTTACCATCATCTTCTTTGTTTTTTCCATTCAAACAAAATGGATGGCCTCATGAGCAACAATAACACCTTAAAAAATAGATCTATTAAGGGAAAATCCACTCTATTCTACGGAGATCACTGAATCCATAACCCTTTTCAACCTATTTGCAATAACTTTAGAAATTATTTTATAGATTGTATTGCATAAAGAGATTGGTCTATAGTCCTCAAAAGAGTTTATCACTGACCTTTTCGGGATTAAAGCAATGAAGGTGTTGTTTAAATCTTTAAGAATAAAACCACCTTTCCTGGATTCTTCAACCACCTCCCATAAATCTTGAGCAAAAATATCCCAATTTTTTTGAAAGAAACACGTCAAAAACCCATCTGGGCCTGGAGCTTTGTCTCCACCCAAGCTGAATGAGGCCTTTTTAATTTCTTTTAAAGAGACTTCCTCCATAAGCATGGCATTATGAGCCTCAGACACAGAACAAGGGATTACATCTAGAATCTTAAAAGCCAAGCAACATTGCGTCTGAGTTTTCCCTAAACATATCAGAGTACAGCCTTATTGCTTCCTTATTTATTTGCTCAACATTAGACAAAACATTTCCATTCAAATCCTTGATCGAAAAAATCTTATTGTTCGATCTATGCACCTTCACAGAATTATGAAAAAAATTGGTGTTCCTGTCTCCCTCCTTAAGCCAACTTTCACGAGATTTCTGCCTCCAAAAAACTTCCTCCCGAGCTAAAATTTTTGAATATTCTTTGTTCAAGCTCTTCTCCAAAGCAAAATCCTCTTCCATCATTCCCTTCTCAATCACTTTGGTATGTAAAACCTTCAGCTTTTCCTCCAACCTTAGCTTCTCAACAAAAAAATTCTTGAAGGACTCCCTATTCCATTTCTTAAGCTGCTCTTTAAGAAATTGGAGATTCTTGAAGAAAATGAAGGTTTTATTTCTTGATCTTTCTAGGGCAGTTTTCCACCAATAAGCAACCATATCCTTAAACCCTTCAGCCCGAAACCACATTGCTTCAAACTTGAAGGGGCAACGATCTGGTGTGGCTTCTTCTTGAATTCTCAATCCAATGGGATAATGGTCTGAACCAGTAATAGGAATGATCTCCGCCTCACAAGTCCATTGATGAGCAACCCAATCACCAGCTAGAAAAAAATGATCCAGCTTCTTAGCTATATTAAGATAACCCCCTCTTTGGTTCATCCAAGTGAAATCACCATTTTTAAAAGGCAATTCAATAAGGCCATTATTCACAACAAAATCACTGAAGTCTTGTTGGCTTTGACTATGCCAACACACACCCCCCAATTTGTCTGAAGGCTTTAGAATAACATTGAAATCACCACCCAAGAGAAACATCCTCCCATCCTCAAGACCTAAAAAAGCTGAAAGTTCTTGCCAAAGCACCTTTTTCTGGGCTGAGCTAGTAGGACCATAAATATTGATTATAAAAAAGCTTGCCCTAAGCTGTTTTGAATCAACACTCAGCCATTGCCAAAATCTATCTTGACGAACAATCTAAACATCTACTAGAGAGTCATTCCAAAGGACACCAAGGCCCCTTGAAGCACCGACTGCCCCAGTAAGAGAACACTTCCATCTGCTAAAGCATTTATAAAAGGACTCAAAGTCAGGCTCCTTAATTTTAGTTTCCTGAAGCAAAGCCAAAGTTGGCCTCATTTGATCAAAACATCTTTTGATCAAACGGATTTTTTCAGGGGCATTGTAGTCCTTGACATTCCACAATAGGATTTTCATGGCTGCCAAGAAAAGGCATAGCCTTTTCTTGATCTCAATTTGCTCTGACCAGCCGCATTTCCAGCCATTTTAAGATGCATCCTATTAGTTTTAGGACCACACTTTTTCTTCTCTCCAATATTAGCCTTATTAATTAAGGCAGAAGATTGTTCTATAGTTCTCTTTTCCACAATTCCTAAGCTATCCTACAGACCAAGCAAATCATCACCACCATGCTCCTCATCCAATGCCATCTCTGAATCTAAATCTTCCAGGGTGCCTCCACTATCTTTGACTCCTTCGAAGGAACTCTCAAGATTCCTAATAGGTGAGATGGGGATATCCTTAAACATAATGTCCTCATTTTCCCCTAATATGTCATCTTCAAACTGCTTGGCTTCAACCTCAAGACCTTGCCTATTATTACATGGAGAATTGTGAACCAAATATTCCCTAGGTTTTTCATCTCGACCATGTAGGTGTTTATTAGCACTCTCCTTTTTGCTTGGAGAGTGGGAGTTACCTTGTGAAGATGATTCATGTTCAAGTCCATCAACCCTTGTGTAAATATTATGGCCCACATTTAAAACTTCATCCATTTGGGGGGATTCATTCTACCCATCAAAAACATCATTTCCATCTCTTTGAAGATTCAGATCCACCGAAAGCCCTTCTGAGGCCAGAACCATCTTCGCTTGTTTTGAACTTTTGATTGTAGGAGAATCCACCATGTGGTTCAAATCATGGTGAGTCCTCACATGAGACATTTCCTCAAACCCATTTTCAAAGAGAAAATCTATTTCCTCTTTCTAACTTCCATCCCATATATGATTTACCTCAGTTTGCAAACAAGACAAGCCATTCAACTACCTCCAGTGAGAACCCCATTCTTGTGAGTTCCATAGATCTTCCCATGCAATAGATTTGGTTAAAGCCATTAGCTCCTTAGCAAGGGTGTTCTGGGCTAACCCTTTTCCTTTCGCCACAGTTGGGCAGTGGCCATCTAAATGTTCTTTCCCTAAACATTTCGCACAAGAAATCATTGCTTCCTCAACCTCCACCTTTTGACGCCAAACACCTTCCCTTGTTTTTAGCTCTATCATTTCAAGCAGAGGGTGTATTACTTGCCTTAAAATGAAAATCCTGGGAAACATGCTATAGTCTGATTTTTCCACAACTTCCTTCGACTTCACAAAGACACCTAGTTTGTTTCCAATGCTTTTGAGTGTTTCCTGATCCCAATATTCCTGAGGAAGATTCTTCAACCTAATCCACATTGGCACTTCCTCAACATTTGTAGTGTTAGGGTCAAAGTTTGGAGTCCAATCTAGAATGAAAAAACCCCTCCCTTCCATCATGAATGGACCGCTATTTATGATCCATTCCTTGTCCTGAGTTGTTTGACAAATCACCAAATAGAAACCATTTTCTAGGGTTTTTAGACCACAATCTTTGCCCCAGTTTTTATCACACTAGGCCCTAATCTTAGTGAAAGTCAGCCATTTCCCACCCCATCTCATAAAGAAATCACAAGCCTTAAGAAAACTAACAGAATCACTCCATTCTCTATTTTCCAATAACAAATAGACCATAGTGGTGTGGGAAAAATTGGGCATTACCTTGCTTGTCTCCGCTTTCTCACTCTGGTTTTTTGGGCGCCAAAATTTTCCTTCCAGCTGTTTGAAATCCACTTTTCCATTTGAGAACATCAATCTTAACCTCCCTTCATTTTGCATCGAATGACCAACCTTTCGACCTTCATTTCCAACGCCCCCAGTTCTAGAGACCTGGTTAGCCAGAGCCTGCCATGCCTAGGAAGAATCATTCCTTTTGATGTTTTGAACGTTTCTTCCCCTTCTCCTATTGAAAGGCCAACGAGGTTGAGGTCTTCCATCATACTGCAAACCCTGGTGCCTTCGAAAATTTTGCCTGTGTTGACGTTCGACCATTCCAACGACTCTATAGTAATGATTGAATCTCCATTTCTTATCCTCATTCTAGAATCCATAAATTCTCTAATCACTCTCATTCTCTTGATTTATATCAAGTCGAATCCTCATTATTTTAAGTGATACTATTTTTTTAAGAGCTCTTTTGTGTCCTCCATATCTACAAAAACCTCTTAGCATGCCTCTCCTTTAATTAATCTCCTAAGATAGTTTTTCATTACCAAGATCAACCTCATAGCAAGTTTCTAAAACCTCTCTCTCTCTCTCTCTAGATTCATTCTTTCACACATTGTAGGGATTCCTTCCAAGCTTCCCATATTAAGTTTACCAAGTTATGAGGATCTTTATTATAGAAGCTTCTTTGTTGCAAACCCAAATTCCTTTAATTCACCCCCCTTGACACACTAGATATTTCCATCTTATCTCACTAGTATAGTACTAGATACCACAAACACCCACACATAAGAATCACACCATCTCAAACTTTATTTTCTATACGTGGAGACTATAACATTCCATCTAGGGGACTGATTGAGGCAATCTTCGAATAGCACTAACTCCATTTTTTTCCTTTAGACTTTTTTCATCAATATTTTAGTATTGAAGACCCATGTCAATATTTTGCATGAATCACAAGGTTTGGAAAATTAAGGCAAGCAACTCTAGAAATTTATAAATAATTAGAAGTCAATACACTAACATTTGATAAGGTCATTAGCAACCCAAGGTAAGACAAGAGCACCCTAAAGAAAGAAAGCTCCAAAAACCTTCCTCCAACTTGAAATAACTTTCTACTATCATTTGTCTACACCAAATGATTTTATAACCTTTTCCACACTTTAATTACAATAGTACTTCCTTTCCCAGTTGTAGCGTAGTTGTACTTAGTATTTACTAGTTAAGATAACCATTTTCATGCTTTATTAAATTGTTGTAATCTTTATTTGATTTTTTCGTACAACACACATTAAAAAGAGACATTAGGAAGAGTTTTATTTTCCTTTGAATAATTTACTCCAAGAAAGCCTAAAATAATTAGGTGATTTAGAAGGTCCATTTATATAGAGATTTTGAGCAAAGTTTGGTAAGTGACTTTAAAATCTTATGTCCAACAATATAACACTAAAATTTTATTCTTTATGAATCAACTAATAGATCAATTAAAAAGCATATAAACCTATCAAAATTCTTGAAAGAAAAAAAATCTGTTAATAAAATTACAAACGTTAATGAACTTAATGCTATAAGATTTTCAAGAATAATTAACTCAAATAATCAACAATTACTATGAAGAAGTATGACTAACATAATAAAATATCAAACTATAATTTTCATTATATTAGCACACATAGTTTACAATATCTATTTAAATAGAATGTTACCTCATGGAGATTTTGGTATCAAATTTATGACTCTCAATCCGTAGATTGTTTGTTTGGGCTATACATAGACAAGTTAGAAGAGTGGCTAGTCAAGCAGGGAGGTGATGGTGTTCTCTTGGCCACTTACATGATCAAGTTGCTGGTGTATGCAAATGACCTTACCTTAATGGCAAATTTAGAAAATAGTCTACAAGAACATCTAAAAGCTTTAGAGTTATTTTGTCAAGATGTAGGGATGCAAGTGAACATCAACAAAACCAAGGTCATGATATTTACATTGAAAAGAACTAGGAAGCAAATAAATTTTGAGTTCGAGGGAAATTCTTTGTAGGTGGTAAACGAATACAAATATTTGGGTCTCAATTTTTGCAACACTCTTAGTTGGGAGACTTGTAGGACAAAAAGAAATCAAGGGGGTTGGAAAACTCTTTACTTGCTTCAAAACAGGTGTAGATCAATTGAGTTATGGGATTGGAAAACAAAGAAGTTATTTGGACTGCTTGTTACACCTGTGGTCTTATATGGTTACGAAGTTTGGGGCTGCAGTATGTCGGCTTTAAAATGAAGACAAATAGAAAGATTACATAAGCACCTAATCACAAGCAATTTTAAAATAAAAAGTACAGTCTCGTATGAGATTGTTCTAGTCAAAGCTGGTGCCTTTCCAATAAAAATGGCAATGTTAATTAGTTTATTAGGCTATTTGAAGAGAATTGAGAACATGGGGGGAACACCGATGACCCAAAATTGTGGTGGAAGAAAAATTAACTAGGAGAGCATGTGGATGAAGCAAAATGTCAATTGGATGGGAAAATGGGGCATTAACATGCAGGAGTGTCCAAACACAAATGTAGAAATTAAAAGGTATGTAAAAGAGAAAGTGAGGAATATCATGTGGTTGAAGCAACTTGGTCGAAAAAAGAGAACACTATGCTTAACATTTTAACCTCACTTGTGATCATGAGCAAAAATACTACGTGGGAGCAAATATAAAATGAAAGGCTAAAATGCTAATAGCCCAGTTAAGAATTAACTCACACCCTTTGAGATGTGAAACGAGAAGATGGAAAATATCTAAAAAGGTGTGGGCAGATAAGATTTGTTGTTTCTGCTCTTCGGATTTAGTGGAGATAGAGTGACACTACATTATGCATTGTAAGGCTTATGAGGACATCCAATATAGTTACTCTGATTTGCTAAAAGTCAAATCGTTAGTGACCTTGTTTGAAGAGGAGAAGATTGCTAAAATAACAAAGTACTTGATCAAAATATACAACAAAAGAAACAAAATCAGCAAAGAATTAGAAAACAACAAGAAGTAATTGGTGGGATCCGCGGTTGTTTTGTTGTTTGGCAAAGGCCAGATTCATTTTGTGGGTCCCAAAGAGTAGCGGGTCTCATGAACTTAATTAAAAATATTCATTCATTCTCGAGAACCATTCTCACGTCACGTCATGTCATTTGCACCGGGAAGACGACCCAAAATAATGATCCACAGCCATGGGAGGCCGTCAAATTTATACCTTTCTGGGCAACCATTAAAGCCCATTTTCTTTCACGTCGACATATAAGAGACAAGTCAGGATAGCTATGTATGCTATGTCAAACGATTCTGCTATTTGCTCACTCACCTCCAAAATGGACATTCAAAGTGAAAGAGATGAAGAGGAGGGAGTAGACATGAAGGTCATCCACCTTTTGGACGCTACAGATGCCTATCTAAAGCTTTATCACTCCTTGTCTCACACCATGCGCCAGGTATTTTCTCTCTTTTAAACCAAATAAGCAAGCATTATTCACACCCACATAACAAAAATCAGTTATGGGTATCTGGGGTTTTAATTGGTGTTTTCATTCTTGGATTGACCAAATGCTGTTGTGTTAGAAATTAATTTATCGTTTTTTTTCACTCAGAAAATTTATCATCATATTTCTGGATGACGTACTAATTTGCCGAAATGGGGAAGAATAAAAGGAGGGTCTAGAAATTTCACTTCGTGAAAGAGGAGAATAATTGTATGCTGAACTGTGTAAATGGGACTTTGTAAAAAATGAAATTTGATATATACATTCAACAAAAGGGATATCAGTGGATCAAACTGCTAGCAGTGGATAATAAAAAGATTAAAATGATTTAAGGTTGTAAAACAACTACAACGTGTAGTTGAAAATTTGCATGGTTGTATAGAAGTTTTTTTTTCATAGATTACCCAAGATAGCAACTTTGCAAGAATTACTACTGAAAACAATGAGCTTTGGTTGCCTAGAGTGTACAAAAGGTCATTTGAGTGGATGGAGAGATAACAAAAATCATTTGACATTTTAAAGAAAGAATTGATAGAGATTCTATAATACCCTAGCAGACCTAACAAATCCTTCATGATTTACGGAAATGCAAGTTGACATACTATATGAGTGGGAACTAACCCAAGATGATAAGGCTATAGTGCTTGAAAGTAGATAGATGGACAATGTCAAGCAGATAACCCTATTATCAATCAATGGTCTTGAAGTCTATACCGCCCAAAATTCTTTATTATAAACAATTTTAATTACTACGACTAGTTCAAATAAATCTCATATATAATTTAGGAAAAGAGAATGGGGGTGGCTGAAAATCCACACAAATATAATTGATCTCAATTGTGAAAGGAAACTAAAACGGTGGAATTGCCAATGAACAAGCAAATTATTATGAATACAAGAGAAAATCATTAACCTCATTAATTTACCAGCATGTAAATTGGGAGACAAGAAACTATTGGCACAAGTTTAATAATATCTGGTCACAATCATCATAAATTTAAAATCCTCTATGAAATCTGTAAAATCTGGTTTACAAGTCACATCAGTGTTTATTCAGTTGTCAGAGAGTGTCTATTGGAAGAACATGAGAAAGGTAATCGATAAATATGTGATAACTTGGTACAAATGTGATATGAATTTTTCGAGTTTTGCCTATATATATATAGGCTAAAATCCTAATAATGTTCCTAGCTGTCTACCTACTAATTTATACCTACCTTTCCAGTTTCTTTGGCTGTCTCACTACCTTTAATTAATCCCTATCTACTTTTCCAGTTGTTTTCTCTATCCATGTACTTTTAATTCCTCACTACTTACCCTTTATCATTGTTCCACCTGTCTGCCTACTATTTGATTTTTTTGTCTATCCATTTGCATATGTATACAATTTATGAATAATTATAGCTAAAGTACTAACTATATTAGATGTCCTAATCATTCCCTCCCTACTTAAGGAAATTGTTCCTAGTTTCTAAATGACATTTGGGAACTTTTCTTTAAAAGTTGTCTCAGATACAATCTGCCTTGCACTGATGAGTTCCTTTCCAGCCTACAAGGTATGTAGTGGTTTTCGCTTTGCGATTGGCATGAATCAGAATATCGAGCAAAATATCTTCTTCCTATGGTTATTGAAAATTGTGAATGGACCTTAGGATAAGTGAGAAACTTTCTCCTCCAAGTAGATTGCTTTTATAATCTGAGCTTGCTCACATCAACAACACTGTGGATGCCAAGCTAAGCTGGAAGATCATGAAGATTATGTCACAAGACATTAGGTATAACTGCTTGGAGAATGGTGAAAGGTTTATCTTTGATGGGCTTCAACTTGTGTTGTTTGTTGTTAACTTCTGTTTATCCAAGCTAATCAAAACACGGTCATCATCAATTTGAAAAAAACAGGGAATTCAATACCAGTCATGAAGTCCTTGAATTTGGTTTGAGTTTGCCGAGGAATTTCCTGAATTTATGTGTGAAGGTTGGGAAAATTTTGCATAAATATAAAAGCTTTGCCTTGTTCCTTTTGCTGTTGGAATGTATCTGGAGTGGGAAGAACAAGTGCAATGTCATAAGGAGGATGCTCTTAGGAACATTAGTAGCTTGATTGTGGCTATGTTGAATGACAAACAGATAGTTATAACATCACCTATTGTTTTGATGAGAAATGAGGAGAGTATTGACTGAAGTGTGATTAACTGTCTTCATTTGGTCCTCATTCTGTGGTTGAAAAGAACTAGAGAAGCATGTTTGACAAGCTAAAAGATTCCACAGTGATCACTGAAAATGATTCAGGAAGCATGAGTCGGGAAATGATAATTAGTGGTAGCTTGAAATTGTTCCAAACATGCTTGGACAACAAATCTGCATCTTATTGAGTATCAATGCTTCCTTGAATTTGGTTTGAGTTTGCTGAAGAATGTCTTAATTTTTTGTGTGAAGGTTGGCCAAGTTTGGCACAAATGTAGAAGATTTATCTTTTTCCTTTATCTGCTCAAATGTTTTTGGAGTTGAGACGACAAATGGAATCTCATAAAGCACCAACGTTGGAGGTCATAACAGACTTCGAAAGGAGAATCCCTTGTAGAAAAATTAGCAGCTTGGTTGGAGTTATCTTGAATAACATGCAGATAATTATTATATTATACCATTGCCTACTTTTGATGGGAAATGAGTATGGGCTAAAGTGCGATTAACTATTGTAGTTTGGCAATTAGTCTAAGGATGAAATGAAGTAGAGAAACACCTCTAACAACCTGGAAAATTACATAATGATCATTGAAAATGACTCAAGAAGCATGAGGCACAATCTGAAATGATAGTTAGCGGCAGCTCAAAATTGTTTTAAACATGCTTGAAGAACAAGTTTGCAGCTTCTTGAGCAGCAATGATCTTGGAACATGATTTAATTATAACCATTTTGAAAAACTGAAAGACAACCACTAGGATGTAGTCATGTTAGCATCGAGTGCTGGGTAGATCGCTATTGAAGTCCATGGAAATGAATCTCATTGTCAATAAATTACTGGTAATTGTTGATATACTCCAAAATTTTAATTGGAAGGGTTAGATTGACTGCAAAGAGAGTATTGATGGATGCAATACTCAATCAACTTCCTCATAGAAGGTTGATAAAAGTATTGTGGAAGGTGTTGTAAGTCCTTGCACCAAAATGTCCACTTTATGAGGATGAGTGAGCTTCCATTCACAAAAATTGGCAAGGTGGGCCTGTTGGAATGGACTATACAAAAAATCCATCCTTTAAACTATAGTCAAGGAAAGGTATTTGGTTCAACTCCATTGGATAGCCAAAAGCTTCAACAACTGGATCGAATTGAGTTCTTGTGGAATAGAGAGATTTCCACTCATCATAGGTCGCACTCCACATAAAAATGAGGATGACTAAGAAGATTGGTTACCTTTTTGGTGACACCCCGTATATACTTCATTAGCAAATGAAATTTTTGAGTTTAAGATGAACACTTTATGTGCTGATGTTCTTGAATCTTCGAGCAAGGGTTCAAGAACTGATGTGGTTAGTAATCAATATGCAAATTATCTCCCTTCCAGGGAGATAATGGCATTGTTTCTTGAGCACTTGGACCAAAGTGTTGAATGATTTGACAAAGAAAGTTAGAGGGTGAATTTGAGGCAGATAGATGATAAGAGTAGTTTTTGTTTGTGCTGAAGTGAAGTAAGAGATGAGTTGAAAGTTTGAAGACTACAATAATAAAGGCATTGGAGTCTAAATCACCAGTTGAGGGAATAGATGATTGTCATGTTCCCTTTTCTGGACTAAAATAAAATAATGTTATTTTAAGTTAGGCCTGATAATTTCTAATTGAAAAGGGCAATTTATTAATAATATTATCATAAAAAATGTTTTTCAACATTTACAAATAAAAAGTGTTTTTTAACACTGAAAAATAAAAATGTGTTTTTTAACACTAATAATAAAAAATAAAATAAAGAATTTTCTTAGATGCTTGGGGCCAAAAATAAAAAGTATTTTTAACTATTAGGGCCCAATTTTTGAAAAAGAGGCAACTATAAAAGGAGCACTTGGCTTCTTATTTGATCATCATTCAAGTTATCCTTTTTGCTTCCAATTTTCAGATTTGAGTAGTTTGTTCAATCTAGGACCTCTAAGGATGAAAATCCTTGGTTTGTTCGGGGTTTGAGAGGATGAAAACCTGCTTGGATTCCACATTTGGGATAAAAAATGAAAACCTTTGTTTCCCATTTTGGTTGATTCCATTCGGGTATCACAATTGTGCTGATTTGTTGAGGATTTCAAGACATGTTTTAGTTTGTTACAGTGCCGCTACAGTGTTTGTTGCTGATTTTTGAAGATTTTATACAAGATTCCAGTGATAGGGTGATTTGGATTTGCAAGCAAATAATGTTGTTTTGTCCCCATATCATATTTGAGGATTTCTACATCGATTTTCAGATTTTCATCAATTTAAGCATTGGATCTGCTAACTCTAGCTGAGTACCACAGTTGGAGGAATGAAATCAGTCATTTTAGGATTGGATCAGCCAACCCTAGCTGAGTGCCACCCTTGGAGAGGAACAAAATTGATCACCTTTGGAGAGGAACAAAATCAGTCATTTTTAGCAGTAGATCAGTCATTTTCTGCTAATCCTAGCTGAGCACCACCTTTGGAGGGACAAAATCAATTTTTTGTGCATTGGACTAGTCACATAGGCTGCTGGTTTACCTTGTTTCAGTCATCATACATCAGCAAACAGCAGTTGGGAGTTATTTCTAGGGAAGATCAGCAATAATTAGCAGCTGTTTTTAGCAATTTTTGTTGTTTCATCACTGCTGTACATTATTCCAGCCTTAGATCAGTCAAATACACCATTGTTTCGGCCTTCTACAGTTGCAAACACTTTTCCAGCTAGCGTACGCTTTGCACCAGCAGTCACTACAGCTATAGGACCTTGTGAGTGACAATAAAGTATTTTAGAAAATTCTGAAAATTAGTTTTCTGCCTTATTTGCATCAGCATTGTAATTTTCAGCAGTTGCAAATAAACTGAATATCTTTTGGGAGGGTTTCATATGTTCAGGAAAATGAACTGGTAAATTACTTTATTATATTAAGAAGAATAGAAAATTACAATATATAGTAGTGCCAGAGCACTGTAGGAATTAATGAGTTTAGCTACCTCTACCTACAGACATTTAAGATGTCGACCACCTACAACTGTAGACATTAAATACATTAACTATTGACCATTAACTAAAGAGAGAAATATTATTCTAACACCCTCCCTTAATGGTCAATCTATCAACTAGCTTACAAAAAACAATCTGCAGGTCGTTTGGTCACAAATTCTTTAGAACACTTTGCTGCTGCCGTGACCCTCCCTGGATCTGCAGAATGTTAATGACCAAAAGTACCAAAAACCGTTCAGTAAAAAAAAGAGAAGGCTGCCCCCTTCTTTAGAATGCTCTGCAACAAGAGACAAGAGCCTGCCACTGACTCTGCCACTTGAGATGAGTCTGCCTCCCAGAAATTGCAGAATGACAAAAATTGATCGCAAAACATCCAACCTGATGTCGGGTAACAAAGCTGTCCCTCCTTGAAACCAGACACACCAAGAACAATTACCACAATCTTGAGGATAAATTGGCAAACCGTCGAAACTTTTGCAAATGAGCACGACGCCCGAGAACAGACTGCAAGAAGCCAGTTGTGCAGATGTTCGCCCCAACAACTCCAGGTGCAACCAAAAAACTGACTGTAACAAATCACGATTTTTGGAGGAAAAGATCGCCAAACCCAAGATTACAAATCATCGTTTTTTCAAAAAAAAAAGGGTAAAAACCAAATAACAGAGAGCCCTACTGAATGACAGAAACCCTAACTAGGGTATACAGGAAAAACTCTTAATTTTTGAAAATTATAAACCTCCCGGAATTTTTTAAGGAAAAAAATTACGAAAACCCATACAGATTTTTTCAAGGGAAAAAATATTAAAACCCATACAGATTTTTTTGTTTAAGGACAAAAAAATTTATAAAAACCCAGAAAATTTTGACAGCACCCACTTGCACAAATTTCGAGACACAGAAAACGATGCACCCAGAAAAATCGGAGACCAACCCAGTTGAGCTCTCGAAAAACCCACAAGGAATCTGCAATCAAATTTTTTTTTTTGACTTGAACTAGAGGGTCAAAACCCTAGTCAAATCTGGCAGAAACCTTAGTCAGCCATTAAAGCTCAGAAAATGCAGAAAAATTTCTGAAAAATGCCAGAAACGCAGCCACAAAAAAACCAAAATCTTCAAAACGCAGCCACAAGACACTGAATATGAAGAGAGATCGCGTGAGTTTTGCAAGAGCAAATCGTGTCAAAACCTAGGCCCAAAAAAAAAATGACTTTCTTCAGAAAAAATCGCGATGGAAAAAAAATGGCCTGAAAAATTCCTTTCGTGTCTTCTAGAAGGCAAAATGCGGGCTGAGAAATCCCGTCGAGCTAGAAGTCAGGTTGCATGAAGAAACCAGGTCGTGCCGCAAGCAGAAAACGTAGCCTCAGAAATACCCTTTGCGCAAAGAAACCCTACGCGCAGGCTTAGAAGTGATGTCTAGGTCGCACAGGAAATAAAGCATGCAGAAATGTCGACGCAAAATAGAGAGGTTGCGGGCTGAAGATGCCTTAGAAGAAAAAACCCTACGCGGGCAAGAAGGAAGAAAGAAGGTCGCGTGGGCAGGAAACTCATGTCCTCACGACCTCACCAAACGCGGGCAGAAACAAAAAAAGGGCCCTCAAGAGGTCGCGCGAGCCCAAGCACAGACGCCTTATGCAGACATGGGCACAAAGAGAAAACTAGATTCAGTAAACACGAACCAAAAAACACTACCATAATAATTAAACCCTCGATTTGGACTCACAAATACACCCAACAGAGTCTCAGAAGATCACACTCATAATCCTAGACCCTCCCGTGAAGGAGTTAGGCCCAGACTAGCTTTGATACCATGTTCAAGAAAATGAAGTGGTAAATTACTTTCTTATATTAAGAAGAACAAAAGATTACAATATATAGCAGTGCCAGAGCACTGTAGGAATTAATGAGTCTAGCTACCTCTACCTACAGACATTTAAGATGTCAACCACCTACAACTATAGACATTAAATACATTAACTATTGACCATTAACTAAAGAGAGAAATATTATTCTAACATCATATTGTTGAAACTGAGTATTTTTATCATCCTAGGGTTTATGATTTGCTGACATTAGCAAATAAAGGTTTGAAATTTGTGATCAGATTGTATACTGCTGTTTGGTGTTATTTCTTTTCAAGAAGAGTTAGAAAATACAAATAAAATTGCTTGTTTCTTAGGGATGTCCGATTGGTGACATTACAATGATGCCCTCAAAAGAGGTTATAGTTGGATTAGGAGAGTTATTAATGGAGATGGAGGTGGGAAGCTTGTGATGTTAAGAATTGACTCAAGCAGCACCCAAGTTGGACTTTGGACAGCACATGCACCACACCCTTGCTAAGAGGCACTCATTGAGTCACTTCTACTCTCATGGCAATAGCTAGTTGAGTGCGGGCAAGATCGAGGGTTGTTTACTTCATATACAAGTAGAACATTGCAGATGACAACGAGGTTGTTGTTGTGACCGATTATCTTTTCATGATGTGGTTGAGTGTGATGTTGATGGATGGTTTGATTGTTGTTGTCAATGTTCTCTTGATGCAATTGTGAGATCAATTCTCACAACAAGTGGCAGTTTGCATTTCTTGTTTCACAGATGATGTGTAATTGTTCTCTAGTGTTTGTGAGGGCGTTGTTTATGAGCTGAACTTCATTCTGAAAGAGTCTTGTTATGTTTGCTCTTATCTTGTTTTATCTGCATTTACTTTTGTTTTTTTTGAGTTTGTTGAGTGCCTTGTGGAATTATTGAGGGCTTATATTTCTCTTTGTTTTGATTTATTTTTATTGTTTTTGACTAAGTTGCCGAATTGGGTACGGGTATGTGGATATGATACGTTGGTACAGCAGATTTTTTTTTTTTTGGGGGTTTTTTTGTGGGTGGGGGGTGGGGAGGGAGTTGGGTATGTTTTGGGTACATCCATACAAAATTATAATAAAATATTCACACACACACACACACACACACACACATATATATATATATATATATATATATATATATATATATATAGTTTTGTGGGTCGGGGGTTGGGAGGGAGTTGGGTATGTTTTGGGTACATCCATACAAAATTATAATAAAATATTCACACACACACACATATACCAAAAACAAAATTAAGTTTAAAATGTCATATACCAATGCATATGCTAAAAAAAGCCATGACAAATTTCAATTTTTGAAACATAATGTACTAATTTAAATTGAGTTTTCAATATCAAAACGATCAAACTTGAATGTCATGATAGATAATCATTGTTTAACATTTAAATAATACAAATAGTAATCAATTCACTAATCTGCATCATATGGGTCTTCATCAAGACCAAAATCATCATCAACATTAACATTAGATGATGGAACCCCACTGGCACTTGCACTAAAAGTATGCTGACTACTTGACTCCTCAAAAAATGAAGATTGTGCAGCAAAAAAAGATCCAGGTCAGCTCGCTCCGGTTCTACATCCCACAACTTTGCTGCCCCTTCCTTTTACTCATCATCTTTGTGAGTAAGAAGACGCAAGTTGGAATGAACAAAAACTAGTTCCTCTGCTTTGCTTGATGCCAATCAATTGCGCTTCAGTGAGTGGATGGAGTATGTACTCCAATTCCGCTTAGCTGAAGAAGAACTAACAACCTATTGAAGCAAAGGGAGCTCTCATTAGAGTTGTTAAATTAAGAATTTTGTAAATCAAATTGAAAATAACACATTTTAAATGATAAAACTTAAAAGTTAAAACCAAATTTAGAGTGGTAAAAATTCAAAACTTACTTGAGATAAAACTTTTATTGCAAGAACTTGGAGGTGTGGCATCTTGTGGCCATTGAGGTACCACCAAGAGTGAGCATCCTTCCTATATTTGTCACGGAGAGTAGAAGCACTTTGACCACGAGAGGTAACAAAATCAGCAAATTAAGTTGTAATTGCATCTTCCATATCAGGGTCAGTGAAGAGTTTAGTAAGAGCTTTCCTAAACCCCTTCACTGACTTCCTTATCATGGTATGGTGGCACTCTTGTTGGTATAGCAAGGACCTCTTCACTGTATGGTAGTCAAAGTGAAGGTAGGAAGATGGAATGGGGTGGTCATTTTGTTCCACCGTTCAACACAAATTGACTACACCTCTTTGAAGAAGGTTTCTTCAGGATCTTGCTCTTTTGTATTTATGATGGATTTCATCTTCTCAAGCATTGAGTCGATGCCATCATAAACCTCCCCAAGCATGGCTTATCCATGTCAGTAAAGCATATCATACTCATGATGGGCTCGGTGAAACTAAGAAGATTTTCCACTTGATCCCACCAAGTGTCATCTATAATCTTTTGTTTTACATTTGCTGCCCTCTCGGTGTTTGATTGCCTCCATATAAACCATGATTGGCTAATGACCATAGCAGAAAGCGCCTCTCGCACCTTCACAAGTTGTCTCAAAATGATTGTTTTGGATGCAAATCTAGTCCCAACCACCTATTTGAAAATAAAAATTAAATAATTAAAATCAATGAAAAATGTATATTATTTTATTTAATTTTTTTTATTAAAGTAAAACATAAAATCAAAAAATTGCATTGTTTGAAGTTTGAGTTACCTTTAGTAGCTCTAGTCACGAGAATGATCCAAAAATAGCTTGCGACATGTGGTGATTTGTTATGAACATTTGGATCTCTTCAACTTCAGCATAGACTTGTTTGATCCAATCTATTTTTGTACGCAACTTCTGTAGCACGAGGTTGAGGGAATGCACGACACAAAGTGTCCAAAATATATGTGAGAATCGTGTCTTAACTAACATACCAGCAGCTCTACAATTATTCGCATTGTTCATTATAACTTGGACAACACTTTGAGGATCCACTTCATTAATACACTGTATAAGGATGTCAACAATAAATTGTGGATCCTTTACGTGCCCCTCACAATCCACAACTTTTAGAAACATTGCCCCTTTAGGGCACACTGCAATCACATTAATTAATGGTCTATTTCTTGCATCCTTCCATCCATCGGAAATAATAGACACACCTATTTCTTTCCATGAGGCCTTGATGGGAGATAATGAATCTTCTATACATTGGACCTCCTTGACAATAAAGTGCTACACACCTTCTCATAACCTAGGCTTGTGTACCCCTTTGGAGCTTCATTTATTTTTCTTGCCATGTCTTGCCAATAGGGTGACCGAACAACATTGAAAGACAAACCATTTGCATAGAGGCATCTTGCAATGGTTTGGTCAGCAATATCTTTGACATCATTATTAAACGCTCTCTCTGATGGTCCCTTTGCTCTTTTCGAAATAGTAGCCTCATTTTCATTTCTACTCAAAAAGTGCTACACCCCATCTCATAATTACCAAGTTCTTTTACCTTCATAGGTAAATAGGATGATGAATGTAAATCATGACTCTGATATGTTTAAGAAGTGAATGAAATATTGAAGTATGTATTATGATGTTATTGCTTTCGAAGGAATGTTTATGTTTTATGTATTGAAGGAAAATGCAATTAATGAATATGTATTGCAATGTGAATATGTTAATGCTTTGATGATGCAATTTGATTTCATGTGAACGGCTAACTACCTATGTGATGTACTAAGCTGAATGCAGGAACAGGTTCAAACCTTCGGGAGAGGGGAAGTATCAGTCAGGAGAGGATCTTGGTTTGGTAAACCCTTAATAAGCCTAACTGAGTATACACACACACTCACGTCCTAGATTGGGTTAGTCGAGTCAAGTTAGATTGGGAATCAGGTAAGTATAACCTTGGTTATAGTTTGGAAATGATTTGAATTGGTCTTGGTGTGGGAACGTTTTGTGTGAGTTTGTGGAATATGTGAGAAATTCCTTCGTGTGTTCTTATTTATATCTATGTTGATAAGTATATACATTTAAATGTATATATGTATATATATGAGCGGTAACTCATGCATATGATTACATAATATGTATAGGGATATGAGTTGCATGTTTATGACATATATGTACACATTTTGTGTATCTACTCATTGATGAAAACGACTATATATGTGACTAATATTATTAAATATTAGATAATGTTATACTTGTATATATATATATATATATATATATGCCAATCGAATATATATATAATCCAAAGGTATTACGTATACTAATACATATGCGTATATATGCACGTATTTGATAATACATACATACATACGCATATGTATTAGTATACGTAATACCTTTGGATTATATATATATTCGATTGGCATATAATGATTGAATAAACGTATGAATGTAGCATGTATTCATATATATATATATACAAATACATAAATGATTATTTATATGTATACTTGAAATATATATATACTGTCATATTTAAGAATAGCAAATGCATATATAGATATTAATGTGTGTGTGTATATATATATATATAAATGCTGATTATTGCGCCTAGGCTAGTGAAGCAAGTATGAGTAAAACAAAATATAAAAGCGCTACCAAAGCATATATCATATATGCTGTGAATAAAGGTAAATGCGCATAGCACTGCCTTGCATATTAATACTTTGCAATGTGTAAAAACTACACATATATGGCGCAGCCATTAAGAGAAGTATGGCTTAAAAAGCCAGCTTTTATATAAATGAAAACTACGCCATGTTCAAGGTATAGTATGAGGCCAACACTATGACATATATGTTGCGCATATATCATACTTGGTGCAGCCTTTGGTTATATCTCTGCCAGCGCATAAAGTGATTTAAAGACTAAGTCAACCAAAATAAAAGCACGTATGAGTTGTATGCTGCTGTGTAAACATTTAAAGGAGAAGTTAAAACAGTTTGTAAGCTGTTTGAAGAAGTCAAGCCAGCACTATAATATGGGGCGCCAACTTGAGAAGGTGGCGCCAATCTGTAGTGTTTGGAATGCTTAAGAAGTTTGCTAAATTTGCATAAGTCTGATATTAGTTTGTGAGACTCAGTCAAGTAGAAACTTGGCAGCAATATGTGAAGGAATTCGAATTAGGAAACTTGTTTATGAGCTTGCTGTTCATTTGACTCAGTAAATGAGTCCTGCTGTCCCTTATAACAAGTCAACTCAGCCATTAAAATGGAGAGGACTGTTATGTGTTTCAAACCTGTGAGTTAGATTGATGAGTCGTTGCATGAGGATAGAAAGGTGACAAATTAGTATAAATAGAGGTGCTCATTCTACCAATTGCTACACTTATCAATCAGTTTATCTTGATGTTATTTTGCTGTGATTTCTGAGTTAGTGAGTTGAGAGCTTGTGAGTTTGAGAGATGTTTCGCTATTTTGTATTTGAGATTGTTGAGAGATTTAGTGAGAAGTTAGAAGAGGGAATTTAAGTTGAGCTTGGAGGAAGTATCAAGCGAGCTTGAGGAATAGAGCTAGGAAGGGAGTTAAATCAATTGGAGCATTATACAAGCACGCTAGTCTTTATACCTTTGTCAATTATGTTGGAAAGATAAAATAGTTATGTTTACTATGTTGGAAAGGAATGGTGTGTTGCGATGCTTGTTCATGCTTGCATGTTTCTTGGTTGTTTATTATGTTGGAGAAACCTATCATATTAGTTATACTTAAATAGATGTGTATGTACCCTATATATGGAAGTTTTTATGAATGCAATGTATTTATACTATAAGTAGTATGTCTATACTTGATTGATTACTTGTATCTCCTTGTCATGCCCCCAAAATTACGACACTAAAAATCTAATGCGAAAATACGAACGAATAAATAAAATAAATAAGTTAATAACTAAATACACATTACAAATATAAGTATAAATATTAGCAATTTAATATTACTACAATTATAATTATCATAAGATAATATTATAATTATAGTTATCAAATATAATAATACTATTAAATAAATACTAACAATATAATTATTATTATTATGATTATAATCATATTAAAATATACATATAAACTAATATAAAAATATAAGATAAAATACCAAGTAATAAGCAGCAGCAATTTCATTACGAAGCAGAAATATGTAGCGCTCGGAAAATTAAGAGTGTTTTCAAACCATTTAACTCAGCATTAAAGAGAAATTAAGAGTATTCTAAATTTATTCAAACCATTATAAATAGGTTTCCAAAAAGTCAACATTTCTCATAACACTTCCAAATGAAATAAAGAGAATTTAAATTGCATTTCATATAATAATATCATCAATGTAATGTATCAAAACATAAGTATTTCAATGACTTTCTCATATACATATATTCAATCCTCACTAGGAGGAATCAATTCTTCTAATAGAAACATCTTTTCTATGCTAAGTTATAAAACTTTATCCTCTCAAAATCAATGTTACATTAAATACCTTCAAAACATACTTCCATTTCAAGTTTCAACAAGAATGTCAAAATGCATATACATTTACAATGGGCTTCACAAGCCAAATCTGAATGATACATAAGTACATCAATAGCAAATAATCTTGGAACCACCAACCGCCGTGACACCTTGGTCTTCTTGTGAGTTGGGGCCAAGAATGTGATTCAGGCGCCTTTTCCGCCCAACCACGAAGTCCATGACTTCCCCGGGTCCCTTCCTAACTCGAAGGAATCCCCAGCCCTGCATAAAGGAGCCTAGCAACCCGAAACAGCAAAACAGGAGGGAACTTCGTCGTGCGTCGATGCCTATATGCATTTCTAACATGAGAAATAAACACATTTCTTGCAACAGAGGTGGTGAGACTCAAATAAATTTCTAGGCTTTTAAAACAAACAATCCATCTATTTCAATGTGTTGTACCCAAAACCAAAATTTTTGCTTCACTAAGGCATTTTGCTTAATTGAGTCTTAATCTTGTTAAAGTGTTGTCAAATGGTCGTTTTTGGGGTTTTTAAATATGGAGTTGGTGTCAGTGTCATGTCAGTCTGTTATTGAAGAGATTTAAGAAAAAAGAGAATTTGAATGAAAAACATCAAAAATTTCTATCTTTGGAGAAGGGAGCACATTCAACAGGCTTCCCCATCTTTAGGACCCGTGATCCTATTTTTAGGGTTTGTCACCTCCAGCAGACTGCTCAGACATCACGTCACCAAGTAGCGAGCTCATCAAGCCCGGCCAAACGGACCTCGCTTTTGTTCGAGTTACGGAGAATACAGTGCAAATCGAGGCGAAAGCAAGAATTGGCTAACACTGGAGAAAAGCGCAGCTTTTCAGAAAGGCGCCCATCTTTTTGAGGTGCCAAATGAAGGTTCTTGGCTAAATGCCACCCAAGATGTTTATCTCATTTTTGTTCGAGCTTCGCGACGCATCCGTCAGTGGGTGAATCTGAGTTGCTGAAGTGTTTGAACTGGAGGTCAAACATAGGGTCAAATCTTAGTCAAAATATCAGAAGAAAAAGCAAAAGAGCACATTTTGAGAAAGGCGCCCAAGCTTTTCAGGCCTTTAATGCCTTCTTTCTGATAATTTCAGATGCCTAATGTGTCCGCGGTTACTCAGCTCACCGCTCGACGTAAGATGTCTTATCACCACAAATGAGGTTTTATATTATTTTGTCGCCTTTAAATGGCTAAGTCCTGACAGCAGCACCTTTAAAAGGCTCTAGTTTTTCACCCTCGATGTTGTTCTCTTTGGGATGTGCCTTTGCGTACCGCTGCATTAATGATGTCACCGACAAAGAAACCCGAAGTTTCCAGTCCCCGGAAGTTAAGAAAAATGAAAGTTAGAAGGATTGTATTTTTCCTTCAGACGAAAATTTTAAGTCAAAATTCTGACTAAGTTCCCGTAAAGTTGGATTTTGAGCCTTCGATGTCGGGCTTTTATGACGATAGTCTCAAGATATCTTTGATCAGCTTTTACTCAGCTCAGAATGCACCCGGGTCACCCAGCCAATCGGAGAAGTCAGTCGACCAGTGTCAGGGGATGAACAGAGGTCCCGGCAGAGGTTTTAGCTTAAATTTTCATGAAATTTGGCTAAGTCTAGAATTCATTTGAGAGTTCAAAATTGAATTTTCGAAAGTGAGTTGAATGGACGCCTTAACTGGAGTTCTGACTGGGTTGTCATCTTCGGTTCGTATATTGGCATGTTGAGTAATCTTTCAGTTCGCATGTCAAGTTAACTAGTTTGCATGTTCAGTTAACTACTTGCATGTTGAGTTAACTTGATTGCATGTTGACTTAACTGAAGATTATTACTGAATGTCAACTGAAGTTTGCATGCATGGCGATTTTGGTTGCAATTGTGAAGATTTTAGTGAAGATGGCGCTTCATCAAATGTCAACTGAAGTTCAAAAGGGACGAATTGAAGCATGAACCATTATTTTGTGAAGCATGAAGCATTTTTAGTGAAGTATGGCAAATTTGAAGTTGTTAACTTCACTCATCAAAAGGGTCGCTATATTTAGTGTTTGAAAAGTGAAGCATGAATTGGTGAAGATGGCGCACTTTTCAAGGGAATGGCAACTTTAGTTCTAAAAGGGTTGCTATATTTAAATTATATTTGATTAAAGCACATGAAGTTGGCGCATTCTTGAAGGCTAACTGAAGTTCCAAAAGGCTAGCTATTTTTAGCATATTTATTGCATGAAGATGGCGAATTTCTCTTTGCAATCAACATTGTTAACTAAAGTTTTCAAAAGGGCACGCCTTAGGTTAAATTTGATGAATCCAAAGCAAGGTTGAAGATGGCAAACTTGATAAGATGGTTAACTGAAGCTAAAGTCGCATGGTTGAGTTGAACTAAAGACTTGAAAGGCAAACCCTAATGCATAACCACTTATTGAGCTTGTTCGAGTTTCAGTTAACTATAATAAGGACCAATGAGAAGCCAAGCGCCATTTTCAACCATTCTTTGTTTAGTGCGAATTTTCTATGATGAAAATCTATATATTTCAAGAATGGCGTCCATTATTTCATCATCTTCTGCTCTGAAGCTTGTCTTCTTTTGAGCGACCAGCAAGCTTAAGGTGATTCAGGTGTCCGTTTTCAGCGTTCTTCGAAGCTACGAGTTTAGATTGTTCAGAGGAAGTCGATTCTAGACTTTATTTCCACTTTGCATGCAGGTTTTATAAAGATTCGAAGAAGAGATTTGCAGATTTTTCAGAAGCAGACAAGCAAAACTTTCTATCTTCTGTCTTATTTCTTCTATTTCTCACCTTAGGTACTTTCTTCGCATGCCAGAGTAATTCAACACATTCAGAATTTGATCATTAGGGTTCTCATATTTCAGCATTTGCAGCAAGACCCACGTCTTAGATTTTTTCGAGAAAATCGCCCCTTGCCTTCATTCTGAAGCTCTGTGCCTTTTTCCGAGAATCTCTTTGCATGTGGGCTTAAATCACATTTTTTCAAGAATCTAGCTATCTGGGTTTGTTCAGAATTCAGTTGTGCACAAAACCCATGTTCCAGAAAAACTTCGAAAATTTCTTCCGTCAGAGGCTATTTTTAGCTTTGTCCAGAGGTTTTCAGAAAGTTCTCCAAGTATATTCGACTTTACAGTCAAAAGTCATCATTTTCAAAATGCAGTTCAACCTTATTGATTACAAGGTGAAATCAGCCCTTACACATAATTTCATCAAAACGTCAGATACAGACCTGAATCATGTTTATCCAGTGGTCAATCTGAGCAGTTTGGAGAATGTTAGCAGCAATTCGATGAAGAATCTTGAGCGTTCTGGGTTGCTAGCAGCAGCATCCATTCCTGTTTCTATCTTCGATCTTGAGTTTGTACTTGCTTGCATCAAGCATTATGACTCGTCTTCACGACAGATCAGATCAGTAGATGGAAGGGTTGTCTGCAGTCTTAAACCGAAGGACATAGAGAAATGTTTTGCTATTTCTCCTCGTTCAGATAACTTCACTGTTGTTCTTGAAGCTTGTGAGAAGATATGGAATGCTGATCAACAACGTTCACAGAGGAAAGTTGCTCAGAAATGGTTAACAGTGCAGAAGACTAATTTGCCTAAGAAGGTTGGTCGTGGAGAATTCAAAGAGGAAGTTGCTGTTTTGATAACCTTACTCAATCGAGTTACCGGTCAATCAGATGCTAATACTTTCCGTCCATGGATGTTCTACCTGATTACCAGAATCCTTGATGGCACAGAGCGTTTTGATTGGGCTATGTTGATTAGTGATTGCTTACATCAGCAAATTACTAACTTTCTCAAGTATCACGAGTTTCATATGATATCCTATTTGGTCTACTTGGTTGCATTTCAAGGTAGCTACAGACTTCTTAAAACCAATGGTACTCTCGGTGTTCAGCGTGTTCATGAGTATTATCCTCAGTTGGAGTTTTCTCAATCCGAGCAAAACTTCCAAGCAGTGAATGATCACTTTTCCATGAAAACAGTAAGAGATCTTGATGATGAAATGCACATTCGTATTTCTGCCGAAGCCAAATCAGCGATGGAGACTTGGGCGGATTGGTTTATCCAGTTCCCTACTTTCACATACCTTCGTGTTTATGGATATGTTGGAGAGCCCCTGATGTTACCAAGATACCCTTCAGATAAGCTCATTTTTATGGAGTTCCTCAGACAGATGCAGCACGTTCATTTCTTTCTTCGTAGTCGTCATAAGACTGCGGCTAATTTTCCATTCACATTGGGAATTTTCACATGTGATGCTGCAACAGATGCCAGGCATATGTCTACTGAGATTGAAAGGTTCAAACTCAAGCCTTATACTGAGAGGCGTTCCTATGATCCTCTTGGACATTATGCAAATCGGTTAGAGCGAGGGATTGCACATGCGCCAGCACTTGAAGATTTCTGGGCAAATTGTGAAGATGAATTCGAGGTCCGTCGTCGTCACTACTGTAGACTCACTATTGGTCAACTCTCTGATTACCTATCAGAAGATGTTGATGGTCTATCCGATGATGATGGAGAAGTTCTTCTCAATTCTTATGTTAAGGATCAAGTTGCTCGGCAGCCACTTCGCTCACCTGATTGGTATGCCAAGGAGAATACTTCTATTGAAGAGGTTTCCAGATCAGTTATCAAGACTAGCAAGTTATTCTTGGAGAGCAAACGGACACGGAAGTCAGTTCCTGTAGCAGAGCCGCCAAAGGATGTCTCTTCGTTGCCTTCTACTTCTAGAGCAAGACCAAGAGTCAAGGCTATTATTATACCTCCTGAAGGGGTTAGACTTAGTGGAAACACGGGGAAAAGGGCTACTGGTAAGAGGAAGCAGAAACAAATTGATAATGTTCCTGAGGTTCCGTAGAGATAGTTATTCAAGCTGAGCCTCACGTTTCACCTCCTAGTTCTCCTCACGTGCAGCCCATTGACATAGATTCTGAGCCTGAGACACCAATTCAAGCTGGATCGGAGACACCTGAACCACCACAGGTTGATACATCAGGGACAGTCTCTCCGCGAATTGAGAATATTGTTCAGTCTTGTTGGCTCGAGAAGTCTTTAGGGAGACAGAGGCGTGAACCATCATACAACCTGGATTTATCTGAGTTCGGTGAACCTTATCAGAGAAGGTCAAACAAGAAGATAAAGAAACAGGTGCACATTGAAAAGACTCCTGAATCCGAGATTGTTATTGAAGTTGCAGTTCCTCCAGAGGGTAAAAGCTTAGATGAAGTCGAGGTTGGTGATTTTACATTTACTAAGGCTAATCTTGGCAGGACTACACGAGAGACAGATGTATCTCTTCTTAAGATTGTTACCAATAATCTTGAAGAGCGTATCACCAAAGATGGAGAAGATAAGGCGTTACTTAAAGCTGAAATTGGTCAACTTCGTCAATACATTTCTGATCTTGTTCATGGGAATCCGAGTAGAGCATCTGTTCTTCCTCAGAGTACACCTGCAGAACAACAAAAATTGGATCAGTTGGTTAGTCATGGCAGAATTTTAGACAACTGGATTGATAATTTAGTTGCTGCTGGTAAAACTCTTCTTACAGATCTATATCAGTTAAGAAGTGATGCGCATAAACTCCGTCAGGGTATTCAGTTGTTGGAGATTGCAGTTGCAGAGAATTTGGCAAAGGATCGGGTTCTGGTATCTCAGTTATCAGTTGCGTATGATGTTTTGGAGGTGGTCGAGGATCAAGAGAAAGTTTTTACTTGGAGAGAGCAGCACCTTCTCAGAACAGAAATATGTGAGAAGATCTCTTCCAAATTGTTTTCACTCAAGGATGATGTGATTGGAGTACTTGCATTGGTCAGTGGCTTCGTTGTTCAGATTCCATGTCATTATCTTCTCGAAGATGGCACGTATGTTGAGTTGGATAAAGTTCAAACAGAGTTCGAGAAGCTGATTTGTGACGGCCTAGAAGGTGAACCTATGGCGCCCAAGTTAGAGAATGTTTCAGTGATTGCAGCCAATTTGAGAAAAGCGACTGAAGAATGTAAAGATGGCATGCACATGATTTCAGAAAGTGGCAGAGAACTAAAGAAACAGACTGTTATTTTTAGCAGTGTCAAAGTGCCAGATGACAAAGAGATCGATGAGTTCTTGGTCGAAGTGTTAGACCGAGATGACATGGAGTGATCTACCAGTTGGAACCTGCAGTTAATTTCTAGGGTTGAGTCATGAGCAGCGATTAACTTCGACTTTTGATCTTGAAGTTTGCCTGTGACTTAACCTTATCATCCTTGGAATTATCATCACAGGAGTTAGGGTTAGGGTTTCCAGTTAACTGAGGGTAGTGTCCAGTTAACTTTGCTTTAAATAAGGGCGTGCATGCTTGCACATGGTCCATTTTAGGTTATTTGTACCGGTTAACTGATGGTAGCTTTCCAGTTAACTGTATAGTTTACTTCATTAGGGTTTAATAATTAATCTTGCATGCATTTGCGAGACTGTAGTTAACACAAGGTGATTTTAGGGTTCCCTACACCTTTATGTATATAAATAAGAGCTTTTGCTCATTTGTAATTAACTTTTTCTTGAGAGAGAAATATATGCTGCGCCTACCTTGCCCTCAATATTGCTCTTTTGGTATTTGTTCATGCGTCTTTGCTATTACAGTTGAATGTTATGCCACATAGGGTTTCATGCGATTGTGATAGTGGATTCTTTCCATAGTTTAGATAAATCTGTCTTGTGCATCTTTTATTGTTATGATCAAACGTTATGCCACATAGGGTTTCGTAAGATTGTGATGATAAAACCGTTTTGTGAAGTCTTTACTATGCTGATCGAGTGTTATGCCACACAGGGTTTCATAGAGTTGTCATGGTAAATCTTCCCATAGTTTAGATAAATCTGTTTTGTGAATCTTTTATCATTACGATCAAGTGTTATGCCACACAGGGTTTCATAAGATTTTGATGATAAATCTGTTTTGCAAGTCTTTGCTGTTATGATTAAGTGTTATGCCACATAGGGTTTCACAAGATTGTTATGGTAAATTCTTGAAATCTGTTTTGTGCCTTATAAACTTGTTCAGATTGAGATGATAGTTGCGCCACCTTGCCTTCAAGTAGAGAATCTGAATGTGTTTATCGTCTGATAGTCATAACCTTGCTCCGTTTTCTCATGCTCTGTTTTCTTGAGGGAACTGGATAGAATTTAAGTTATTAAGTTTAGTTGTAGTTAGTGAATCTGCAAAACCAGAGAAAACTCAGCTGCAACGTATTAGTTTTCAAGAAAGCCTTGTACCTCTACAGCTGAAACAAAAAGACAGGAATTAGTTTAGTTTATTTCCCTTTGCAGGTATTTTTGTAAAGCACAACGAGGGAGCTTCCCCTCCTAATTCGAAGAGCACTCATTGCGTAGTGTACATAGGCTGTTCGTAGCAACTCTTACTCCAGAGGTGTTAGTTGTTACGCCAACACAATGGTACAGTGCTTGGCCAAGCAAAATAATACAAGTAAATGGTAGATTAGAAAAGGTAATACTACCGTCTCTGTTTGCCCACCTTCGGCACCCTGTCCCGGAAGTTATCATAGTGAAGTATAAATAAATACTAAAGCAGAAACTTTATACATTTTCAAACATGTTACAATCATTCAATTATTTCTCAAAAGAATTTCAATTGTGAATTTCAGAACATCCTTTGTAATTCAGTTGTAAGATGTCATTTATTCTTTGGTAAGTATCCCTTTTGATTTGGATAAAGGCTCTGTTTTAAAGAAGAACATATATATATATATATCTTGATACTTTTCAGTGCACTAATAGAAAAGAAAAAGAACAGTGTTTTCTGTTTTCCGTATGCATTTCTATTCTCAGGCTGACTGACAGTTTAATTCCTCATTTCAATACAGGTAATAATAATATACTGAAACAGTGCAATTTATTCAGAAATTCTGAGGTTCGAAAGATAATCTTTCATTCACATTTCATGTTGTATTCCTTTACTCAGGATTATACTGCTTTAACGTATTCAAGGTGCTTTCCAGTTCACATGGTGTCTCAAAAACATTTCTGTTCTTGTTTCAGGTTTAACAATTCTGAGATAATGGTGTATAATTAACAGAGTTCGTGCTACTTTTCTGGAAATGAGTTTCCTTCTTTAATTTGTATTTGGCACATAATTAACAAAGTTCATACTATTTTCTGGAAATGAGTTTCCTGCTTCAATTTGTATTTGGCACATATGTGCTTGGGTATCTATTTATATATGTATATATATCTAAGTATATATATATATGTATGTATGTGCAGTCATTTGTATATGTATACATATATATATATATATATGTGTGTGTGTGTGTGTGTGTGTGTGTGTGTGTGTGTGTGTGTAGAAATTCATGTACAGCTGTGTATAATTCGAAGTAAGAAATTCTGGTTTTCGAATCTGTTCAACGAATTCACTGGCCGTGCACACAGAACAGGGTATTTTACATGGTTTCCTTACTGGCATTGAGCGACCAAAAGGGCTCAGGAAAGCCCTTGCCCCTCCCATGGGGAGGGGGCGGGCTGTGAGGGGCTCGCGCCTCCTCCACAGGCCGCGGCCTGTGGAGGGCGCGAGCCTCCCACAGTCCACGACCTTCCCATGGGGAGGGCAAGGGAATAATTCCCTTAGCAATTTCAAAACTCAGAAAAAAATAAAGACATTTGCCCAGTATAAACTGCATTCGAATTTATCTCAAGACATTTTGATTTTATTCAGATAACAGAATTTTTATGCAGACCAGATATGCAGACATATATTTGTAATTACACTTGAGATTATTTCAATAAAATGCAGACTTGCAACAGAACGAAAACCCTAACTCTGAAGAAAGAATGTGTGTTCTATAATTGCAACACAGAGAAGTAGATTTCAAAACGAAATTGGAAGGATTTCTCAGTTGTTTGTACTCTTAAACAGAGAATAAAACATTTTCTTACTGCAGTTTTTAAAATAAAATTAAAAGAAGGCATAGCAATGAAGAGAACCTGGCAAAATTTGCTTCCAATGCAGACGTTCAACAATACCTTCTTCGCCTCTGATCCAGAACTCCCCGAGATATTCCATCAAAGTCCTCTTTTCTTTCTTAAAGCCCTCTTCCTCTTTTTCGAGGATCATGCATAAAATTTCCAGATGACAGATGATATTCTCATGCAATTTCTAAGGATTGCCACATGCCCAGTGAATTGTTGGTTTTAAGACAGAATTTCCAAGCCCAATGTTCTCTCGGGCTGTTCATTCTTTATTCCTTTGGAAAATTAACCATATATATATTCCCTTTTTATGCAAGTCTAAAATTTCATTTATGCAAAACAGATTTATATTTATATTTATTCTTTTATTTATTTTGTTTTTATTTTTAATTACATTTCTTTTAAAAACAGATTTATCCTTTTGTTGCACAAATATATAATGAGGAATAATTCAAATAGAATAAGCCATATTATCTTCATCATTTCTAAGGTTAATTAAACCGTAATTTAAATTTGCTATGCTATCATTTTCACGCAATCACATTGAAAAACAAACAAGACCTAATGCAGCTACATGCTTTAAGTGGTGTGTGCGTAATCGAGAGCTTCTCCTCTTTTACCCTGTCGGGAAGCTAACCTCCTTTTCCTCAATCACACTCTTGGCCTTCGATCTCCTTGGCCTTCGATCACCTGCCACTCAAATGCACTCAGGCGTGCAAAAACGAAAGTGTATTAGTAACCATTGTAGAAACATAAATTTAAACAATAATTAATCAACATTCCTATTTTACATAATGCATTCAAAATTCTTGAAAGAAAACAATTATTTGTTTCTACATTCCCATACATCAAAACATTCACGTATCATAATTCGTATATTAAATCTCATAAAGTCATGGTCAAACATTATCAAAATAAGTCATGGTCAAAATAAGTCAATGGTCAAAATAAGTCATGATCAAAATAAGTCAATGGTCAAAATAAGTCATGGTCAAAATAAGTCAATGGTCAAAATAAGTCAATGTATGAGACGTGACAAAATAAAAGGGCAGTGATTATAATTATAAATGGAGCAGTTAACATACCATTGCAATGATTATTAGTGAATAATAATTACTATCCTAAAAGCAGCGATGGAGTTCATAATGTGCAGCGATGTTAAAGAAGGCAACAGATAAAATGTTTGGGCAGCAATTACCTTATGCCATAAGCAGCGATTAATAAAGAAAAGATCTTTATTTAAAAGACATCGATTAATAATAGGGAATCAGGGGTGTAAGGCAACGATTAATATTGCAAGGCAGCAATTAACAAAGGACATAGGCTGTGGCTATTCGAAAGGTTGTTACTTTTCATGAGGAGACACAAGGAAAACATAAATGAATAGGAGATGGAGAGAAAAGAAGGAAGGAAGGGAAGAAGATGATATGAAGAATTAAGAAGAATATCTTATGCAGATTTGTATGAAAAGATTGTAAGATATAGATTTGTATGTGAAAGGGTGTGGGTAAGGTAAAGAAACATATCACATGTACAACAACATATGAGGAGCAGAACTTGAGAGTTTATTTTCAGATATTTATGAAGAAATTGTGTGAAGATTAAATGAGAACTCAAAGACAAACCTTATGGCAGATTTGTGATCAGATTTATTGCAGATTTATAAGAGGATTAAGAGCAGATTGGTGAATAAGAATATATGAAGTTTTGAGAAGAAGAATAGAATGCAGATTTGGTGAAGGAGATAAATCATTTCATTATAATATCCGTAATTCGTTGAAGAAGCAACTTAGAGGGTGGTACTTTGCTTTGAAAGTAATTTTTAATAGGATTGGGAATTTAGCAATAAATTATTGACTCTGGATCTATTGATTATCTTAATCAAGAAGGGTAAAGACAAAACTGTAAGATAAACCTGAAATGGGACATTACAAGTGGTATCAAAGCATAATCCTGCCATCCTGTGGAAGAAAGATCAAATAAGAGGATACAAGACTTTGGAGACTCCTCATAGTTGTACACAATAATCTGAATTTCAAAACATTTGCAAGCAATTGTAGAAGCAAAAACCTTTGATAGGTGGGAAAAAGAAATGTATGGGATCTAGGGCACCAATGGAGTCAAAAAGACCTTACAAGAGTATGGCAAAGGGAGATAGCAACAAAGACGTCTTCCAGATACGCCACCTAGAAGGGGACAAGATGAGCCCACATGGGCCAAGGGGGTACTGCTGTTGTCTCAACGGGCACTGCCTTTGGGTCTAGAGGAGTTGAGCCAACAAGACAATGAAGACCTCTTCTAGATACGCCAACCAGGGGGGGTCAAGATGAGCCCACTTGGGCCAAGGGGGTACTTGCCTCTGGGGTATCCGAGGGTACTGCCTTTGGGTTTAGAGGAGTTGAGACATCAAGTGTTCTATAATGGCGGTCATTGCGACCAATAATTGGGGACATTGTGTCTGATAACGATGGTCATTGTGACTAATAATGACGGTCATTGCGTCCGATAATGGTGGTCATTGCGACCGATAATGACAGACATTGCAACCGATAATGGCAGTCATTGCGTCCTATAAAGGGGGTTATTGCGACCTATAAGGGAGGACATTGCGTCCCATAATGGCGGTCATTGCGATCGATAATGGGGGTTATTGTGACCTATAATGATGGTCATTGCGATTGATAATGGCAGCCATTGCGACCGATAATGGAGGACATTGAGTCCTATAAAGGGGGTCATTGCGACCTATAAGGGAGGACATTGCGTCCTATAATGGAAGACATAATGTTCCATAATGGGGGACCAATGTGTCCTATAAGGGAGAACCAATGCGTTCTATAATAGGGGAGGGGACTAAGCAGACCCAAGAGGCTAAATCATAAGAGAAAGGGAAAGAGTTGGCATGATGGATCCTAGGCTCCCCATCAAGTCATGCTTCCTATACTCTCTTATGGTTGAACCCTCCAAGGATATTAGGAAGCTTTACGATTGGCTTAATGATGGACCATGGGTTTACTAACATTTAATAAACCTACTTATTATTATTGGGGTGAATGACTATGATCTGCTAACTAGTATAATGAGGTTGAATGCTTCTAAATTGTGTGCTTGAGCTACCTGCTTGTCTACTTGAGCTACTTGCCTATGTGCTTGAACTACTTGCTTGCCTACTTGAGCTGGATGCCTACTTGCTTGCCTACTTGCTTGAGCTAGTTGCTTGCTTGCTTAAGCTACCTGCTTGCCTACTTGAGCTAGTTGCCTACTTGCTTGAGTTGGTTGGTTGGTTGCTTAAGCTGCCTGCTTGCCTACTTGAGCTAGTTGCTTGCGTGCTTAAGCTATCTACATGTCTACTTGAGCTGGTTGCTTGCATGCTTGAGCTACTTGCTTGCTTGGTTGAGCTACTTGCCTGCTTGGTTGAGCTACTTGGTTGTCTACTTTAAATCCTGATTTATGTGGAGCTCATAATTGTGTTTACTTTATGCTTAAAACTATGAAAATGTTAGTGTTGTCTATCAAAATGCTTATGGGGTTGGGAGGCATTAATAAAGTAACTTATCCAAATACAATAATGAAGAGTTGTAACTACTAAAGAGAAAGAGTGTGACTCCCTCAAACTTTGGATACAAAAAAAGAGCATTTTCAATTGAAGAATCCAATTAAGAATAGAACCTTAGTTAACCCTGCAAGAGACTTAAAACTAGGCTCTCAAGAATAGTGAGGAGGTGTGAAAGGACGTAACTCCTGATGTGAAAAGATGCTTGGAATTATGATTGCTTGAGGACAAGCAATCTTGGGTGGGGAGGACTGTCATGTCCCCAAAATTATGACACTAAAACCCTAACGTGAAAATACAAATGAATAAATAAAATAAATAACCAAATACACATTACAAATATAAATATTAGCAATTTAATATTACTATAATTATAATTATCATAACATAATATTATAATTATAGTTATCAAATGTAATAAATATTATTATATAAATACTAACAATATAATTATTATTATGATTATAATCATATTAAAATATACATATAAACTAATATAAAAATATAAGATAAAATACCAAGTAATAAGCAGCAGCAATTTCATTAAGAAGCAGAAATAAAAGGGCAGCGATTATAATTATAAATGGAGCAGTTAACATACCATTGCAATGATTATTAGTGAATAATAATTACTATCCTAAAAGCAGTGACGGAGTTCATAATGTGCAGTGATGTTAAAAAAGGCAACAGATAAAATGTTTGGGCAGCAATTACCTTATGCCATAAGCAGCAATTAATAAAGAAAAGATCATTATTTAAAAGACATCGATTAATAATAGGAAATCAGGGGTTTAAGGCAACGATTAATATTGCAAGGGCAGCAATTAACAAAGGACATAGGCTATGGCTATTTGAAAGGTTGTTTCTTTTCATGAGGAGACACAAGAAAAATATAAATGAATAGGGGATGGAGAGAAAAGAAGGAAGGGAAGAAGATGATATGAAGAATTAAGAAGAATATCTTATGCAGATTTGTATGAAAAGATTGTAAGATATAGATTTGTACGTGAAAGGGTGTGGGTAAGGTAAAGAAACATATCACATGTAAAACAGCATATGAGGAGTAGAACTTGAGAGTTTATTTGCAGATATTTATGAAGAAATTGTGAGAAGATTAAATGAGAACTCAAAGACAAACCTTATGGCAGATTTGTGATCAGATTTATTGCAGATTTATAAGAGGATTAAGAGCAGATTGGTGAATAAGAATAGATGAAGTTTTGAGAAGAAGAATAGAATGCAGATTTGGTGAAGGAGATAAATCATTTCATTATAATATCCGTAATTCGTTGAAGAAGCAACTTAGAGGGTGGCACTTTGCTTTGAAAGTAATTTTTAATAGGATTGGGAATTTAGCAATAAATTATTGACTCTGGATCTATTGATTATCTTAATCAAGAAGGGTAAAGACAAAACTTTAAGATAAACCTGAAAGGGGACATTACACTCCTTGAAAGTAGGAAGAAAGTCTTATCCCTAGGGTTAGGGTATAAACTTGATGGTTATATCAAACAATAGGATGGATAAAATGTATTCTATGATTATGTTATTTTGATTAAGGGTCTATTCCTATTCATGGAATTCAAGAGGACATATGTTCCGGCAACCCAAAGCCGTATTGAGAAGAGGACTTGAAGGTGCAGAAGCACAAACCCTTCTTAGGTTAGTGTCCTCTAGATTATATTCAAATATAGTGAACATTGTAAAGGTGAGAATAATTTAGGTATATGGAAAGAGAGGCTTTGTGATTTGTTTATGATCACTTGATCATTACATCACTTTCGACTGAAACCCTAGGTTTAGAATAACCTATTTGGTTGGGTTGTTTATTTGATCTTTGATTGAAGCAAATAGGTTGGGATAAACCTATATGAACTGATTGATCATTTGATTGTTGTTTATATCTTTGATTGAGGTCATTTATTGCTAAAGTTTATACTTTTTGATTGAAGTCATTTATTGAAGAGATTATACTTTTGATGGGATTCGTTTAATGTTGAGATATACTCTTGAATGGAGACATTTATTGTTGGGATCATACTTTTGAAAATAGAGTCATTTGATGTTGTGACATTATGAATGCCGTATGATTGATTAGGTTATTCTTGGGATTTGTTTGATCCATGGGAAGGGGGATAACCTAGGTATAGAGTATGAATGGTCATTAATCCAAATTGAGCTAGGAAGGTGTGTGAATAAGAGATGTCCACTCTAAGTTTTGGGTGATGAATACTTTGGCCAAAGTAGTGTAAAGAGGTCAATGTTTACATTGTCAGTTTCACTGTGATCTGGGATTGCGTACTAGGCAAGGGATGTATGTACATGTAGGGGGTAGCCATTGTATGTCAGTCCTAGAAACGTATAGGACACAACACCAAGCTTAGAAAAGGCTATTGTTATGAGGTTACCAAAAACCAATCTCTTCGTTGAAGGGTAGGGCCATCTTACCAGTTAGGTAGATGTGCGGCGGACCATAGTAAGTCTGTGGTTGATGTAAAGGCGCTTGAGTGATGCTTCTCCTCATCAATTGGCGACCAAGATTTGAGGGGGGACTTCCTAGAGCATTTGTACTTTATATAATCTGTAAGCTTGTTTAAGCTATGTATGTAACTTGTATCCATCTCTAAGGGAATTGTAAATATGAAATGTCATATGAAAATTATGTATCATCATTATTTGAATTAATGAAATGAATTCTTTTGTACACAATGGGAAAGATTGAGATATGTTTCAAATGTGCATTTTTTTTTTTTGATACGCAAGTTTGATTTATATATTAGATAAAGAGAGTACAATCGTCTGCGAACGCAGGAAATGTTTCCGCCATCAAGTACCAGCAAAACCCAACCTAGCCACCTATACCAGAAAACCACCTCGAAGACAGGCCAAAACGAGAAACCCAGCCAACCAGAAACAGGAAACCCAGCCTTCCAGAACCCACCATCCAGCCACCAAAGCCGTCAACCAACCCAAAAGGCCAGAAAGGTTCAGCCCCAACCATGAATAGACAAATCCCAAGCACCCAAAATTCACAAAATGGCCATTAAGAGACCAAAATTACAAACCTCGAGACTAGATAATGCCATTGGACCAGAGAAAGAAACTCTAAAAATTACCAGAACCAACATCTACATAAAGGAAATTCACAGAAAGTTATTCAAAGCAGCAAATTCTTCAAAGACTTCTACCCACTTGACACCACCCGCCGCCATCAAGCCGAAGAATTTCTTCAGGAATTCGATAGCCACCGCCGCCACCATCCTATGTTTGCTCAATGCTGGACCGCTCAAGTCAAGAAGGAACGGAAATAGCTTCACAACCTCATCCGAGCCTCGAACAATTGCGAAGTCACTTGGCCTTGGAACACCTCTGCCCTCCACAACAAAGCTCAACACCTCATCTAAACCACCCACTAGATCCTTTCGAAACATCTTAACCAACAACAGTTTGGCCTCGGCCTTAGACTCACCGTTGTCCAGAAGAGAGGCCAAAAACTGAGAAGAGATGTGAAGGTTGTCCCTTCCGAACTCCTTGTTGGCCAAATGACCAACTCCCAGGATCATTTTTGTTGCCACCAAGACTAGCGGATTCTTGTTTGTGAGAATCCGCTTCAGCCGTTGGTCTTTGATTTCTCTGAAGGAGGCTTGTCTAGCCGAAGATTTCAGAGAGATTGGCGTGTCCGCCCCAAACTTCGCCACGCCATCCACAGAGACCTCGATGACGAAGTGAGAGCGCTTCGCCATGAGCGCCACCACCAGAACAAATAGAGTCCGCCACTAAAATCGCCACTAACCAGTATGAACAACACAGATAGATGAAATAAAGGTGATAAACTGCCCACTTAAACACTACATTTCAATTACTGCCAGGTACTAGCCCGTCGCCACCCTTGCTAATGACAACCATCCAAACGTGCCGCATTTAATTTGTATTAAACGGCCTCCAGGTAATGATGCCTACGACATCCTCGAGCTCTGGGAAGGGAATTGTCACCTCCACCACGTGACCGGCATCCTAGTCGCACCCTTCTACGTCCCCCTTGGCCCTTTCCTTTCCGCCACCTCAACTCCCAATTGGCCCTCCTAACACGTCAATGCGGAGATGAGATAAAGAAAGGAGGGAGGGGGAGCCCGCCCAACCTCCCACTTCAAATGTGCATTTATTATTCATCAAAGGAAAATAATTTTTTTTATTGCTCTTAAAGGTTAGATGCACAATCTATTCACTTGTGGGTAAAACATAGAAAAATTATTGTGGAGAACAATGGGCATATTACAAAAAGGGATGGCTTTCTACTACAATATTAGGGCCAACACTATGTGCGTGAGATGAAGTGGGTGGCCTCCGTGAGCCCCTTCCTGTACTCAATGGATGCCCCATTCTATTTTCAACCCTTGCATCTGCTTCCTCTCGCTCCTTAATATATTCTGCTCTTTTAGAAGGTGGTATAGGTATACCATTTTTTCTTGGACATACTCTGATTTCCTTCCCAGGAATCACATACAAATGCCCTTTCAACAGATTGTAGGAACTAGTGTACCACTTATCACACCCGGGCCATATCCAAACATATGTCCCCCCACCTGGAATCTGCTCTACCATTTCTACATGCCTCCATAGCGGTGAAGTCAGGTCAATGTTGAATGAGGGTTTGCCTACAGAACCAAAACTAGTAACTATGATATTTAAAAACAATCTCTAGGTGCAACAAGCTTGTACTTTGTTAAGAGAAGTTTGAACAAATTAATTAATTAAATAGTAAACTTATTATTTACATTATCTACGTAACATTTAAAATTCTAAATCTAAACAGTAAATGTTATATCTTTTATAATTTTATTATTTAGTCTTGATAGTTAAATATATTATTTAATAAATTTATTAAAATATATAATTATAATATATTATATTTTAAAAATTATATATATTATATAAGTTATAATTATATTTTAATAATGACAAATGTATATACTATATGATATATTGTAATTTAATAATTTAATAATATAAATGAAGTTAAATTATAAATATAAAATATTTAATATATTAATATTTATCTATTTATAGTTATTAATCATATTAAATAATAAATTAGTAATAATACTATTTAATAATAATAATAATAATAATAATAATAATAATAATATATATATAACACCGTAATATTAAAAATTTAAATCATTAAATAAAAAAGTTGTAAAAATTAAAATATATAACTTTATAACTTCTAAACTAGGGTTTTAAAGTTTTTTAATTTTTTGCTCAATCTTCTAAATATTACATAAATACAAAATATTTATCTTAAAAAAAAAGGGTTTTCATGAAGTTAAAAAATGCCAAAAAATCTCTTGCCCTCCGCGTGACCTGAAATCTCCTTGGTTGCTTTGGTTGTGTTTCCTTCATGAGATGGAACAAACAAAAAATCCGTTGGGCTTTTTTCCTTTATTTTCGCTTTTTTTTTTTTGGGTTTCAACAAGTCAAAAATCTATATGCAATGCTTGGAATTGGTTTGGAATTGACATGGAATCGCCACCTTAACTTTGGAGTCATTTAGAATTGACAAGGCAATCATGGGTTCGTTTTTGGGCGCAAAAATTTGGTTCCTGTGTGAACCCACAAGCGTTTCATACCCGAATCCGATTCCGGGACATTTCGTACTTGGAATCTGTGGGTAAAACCAACGATTCGACTACATAGGTTTTTGATGATGATGAAGCTAAATGCACACATAAATAATTATTCTTTTCCTTTTGAGCTTTTCTTGAAAATAAACTATTCTATTTGCACTTTTCAAAATAAATTAGATGATCTAATGCAATTTTAAGTGTTGATTTTGGTGAGAGTATTGTTATCTCTCATTTTTGAGTGTTGATTTGAAAAGCAAAGATTTGATTGAGTGACTTTGTTGGGATCAAGGGATTTAGAAAGAAACTTAACAAAGCTAATCTACTTTATCGAAGAAAACAAATTTAATTTATTCTAAGAAAATAAAGATTCCTATTCTAACCAAGAAATGGCAACGCAAAGTTATTGTTCTCAAGCAAGTTTGAATTTTCTAATTACTCATTTAAACTTAACTTTTGAAAGAAAATAAAAACCTATAAGATAAAGAAGCTTGATAGAAGCATTTTGGTGTTGTTGTTGGTGGCTTGTGCCCTCAAAGAGTTTGGTTGCTTTTGTATCCTTTTTTGCAGCAATTGGGACCTCCTTTGTACCAATTGAGACATCCTCTTGATGACAATGGAGATAGAGAAGCTTTGGATCTGAGAATTGGAGATTGCTTAGAAAGCATATAAAGCTTTGAAGCTTCTATGCAAAAAATGGAAAAGGCTCATAGAGTCTAAGAAGAGCATATGGATTTGGAAGGTGGATGCTACAAATAAAAATGGTTTGATTCTCTATAGGTGATCTGTGATTCACTATCCTTGTGTTGGGATCAAGGGAATAGGGAATGAGAGCTATCAAAATAACTTGGCAAAATGCAGAATTGATCAACCTCCCAAATGGCATAGGCAAGGGGAGTATTTATAGATGTGAAGCTTCTCAATCATGGGGAAATGTTGGGAGAATATTGGAAATTTGATAGATAGATGATTGAAGAGTTGATTGGAGTCAAGGGTCGAGGAGCATCAGTTAGATGGGATGAAGGATCATTGAGGACTAGAATGAATGGTCAACAACGAGCAAAAATGGTGGAGAAATGGATGGAATTGAAATAATTGTGTATCACCTAGGTGATCGTACGGTCTTTCAAGCTACCCTTCATTCGAAGGTTTGCAAGAGGTTTTTGGTGTTGTACAAGTACTTGGAACTCAATTTGAAGATTGAACAAGATGAATAAGGGGCTAAGAGGAATGAGAGAACTGTCATCAAGATGGAAAAAGCTAAGCGGTAGTGTATTTCATGCCTCGTGGGTCATGAGTTGGATCGCCTTATCATCATTGGGTTTCCATCTGAGCTCATATAATTTTGGGCACTTACATATTTGCCCCCTTGGGTATGGTGGTCTATAGAGCAATAGGTATTGTTTTCAAAGAATGGCATTGTGGGACTCTCATTTACCCTGATTGTTGTTCAACATTTGGACATGGAAGATGAGTTGATTTGTCATACATGATATAGTGATTTGGAAAGCAAGAATGAAGAATGATGAGGGAACTTACCTAGTGTGTGGTTTAAAAGATACTACCTTTGTTGTGTTGAGGTGGAAAGAAAAAATACACCAAAAACACGAGCAAGCTCACCCATAATGATTTGCTAGTTTACAATAGATTCACCAAAATATGTGATGGTTAGAATTGACTCAAGCACCATGCGATTGAGTTGGAATCTGGACAGCACATGCACCCCATCCTTGCTAAGAGGCCCTCATTGAGTCACTCTACTCTCGTGGCAATAGCTAGTCAAGTGGGGGTGAGATTGAGGGGTTGTTCATTGCATGGGAAAGCATAATGTCACAGATGACAATGGGTTGTTGTTGTGGTCTATTATGTTTGTGTGATGGGGTTGAGTGTGATGTTGATGGATGGTTTGATTGTTGTCGTTGATGTTGATTTGACATAGTTGTGTGGTCAATTCTCATAGTAGGTCATGGTTTGTGTTTCCTGTTTCATGAATGGCATTTAGTTGTGCTCTAGTGTTTGTGAGGGTGTTGTTTATTAGCTGACCATGAGTTTTTCTACATTTCTTGTAAAATCTACATTTGTTTTCATTTGTTTTGAGTTTGTTGAGTGCCTCGTGGAATTATTGAGAGCTTATGTTTCACTTTGTTTTGGTTTAGTTTTCTTGTTTTTAATGATGATGAAGCTAAATGCATGCATAAATAAACAATTCTATTCTTTTTGAGCTTTCTTGATAAACTAGTGGTATGGAATTATTCTTTTTGCACTTTTCAAAATAAATTACATGATCTATTGCATTTTTAAGTGTTTTGATTTTGGTAAGAGTATTGGTATCTCTCATTTTTGAGTTTTGATTTGAAAAGTAAAGATTTGATCGAGTTGGAATTGAGGTTTTTATCTCTTTGAGTGCCTTGTGTTGGGATCGAGGGCTTTTACAAGAAACTTGAAGCTAACTTTATCTAAGAAAACAAATTTAATCTATTCCAAGAAAATAAAGATTCTTATTCTAACCAACACGTTTGAATTTTCTAATTATTAATTTAAACTAAACTTTTGAAAGAAAATAAGAACCTATAAGATAAAGAAGCTTCACATAAGCTTTTTGGTGCTGTTGCTGGTGGCTTGTACCGCCAAAGTGTCTAGCTTCTTTTGTATCCTTTGCAGCAATTAGAGATCTCTAATGGTTAAATTTGAAAATAATCATAAAAGTCACTACTAAATGTATATGCTCAGTGAATCACTTTATTGATTTCTATCCATTTGCATCTTCTGATTTCCTACAATATGTTATCAGAATTACTTAAGACAATTTATGGATGTAGATTTATGCATGTTTACTTCAGATACATGACCTGTGAAATCAAATCCCATGCCTTTTATTGCATGTTTTTGAGCTTCCATTTGTGTCAATTTTCTCTTCTGTTTGTATTTGTTGTCTGTTTATATTTTGTTTGTCTCTGGCACATCTTGGAGTCAATTTGATTATTTCTATGCTGCACTGCTATGAAAATGTCCTAATAAAATAATATGCTTGCAGGGATGGTTGGAGATAGCAAGTGCCCGGTATTCAATGGGCTTATCACGCATAAGTGAAGCATTATTTAGTTTAAAACCTTGTTCTGCACAGACATCAATATCTCTTGATTATACAAATGGTCTTGCTGCAACATGTACTAGTTCTCAATCTAGTGGTTGCTTTTTGGTTGCATTAAACTGATGTATTCAAGAAATTTCATGGCATGCCTGAGATGTGTGGGGTTGTATTAGGTTATTATTCGTTGCTAGATTTGATGTTCATTATTCTGTGATTGCAATGGTTGTAGATGAGAAATCTGTAGCAGAGGAAGCAGGACACATATCTACATCAAGAGAGAAATACCCAACTTGCTTCACTCTTTACAAGTGGGAGAACAAAAAGGAAGTTGAGGATGAAGTGGATGTGGGTTTTGGACAGAAGAGATCTGCATCACAATTGCGGCATCGCCCTCTTTCTCATTCTTCTGGTGACTTATTTTGAAATCTTTTAGAGGCTTGCATGGATGCTTAGATGTAATTATCCTATCTGTGGTTCTTGTTTGTAGAAGTTACTTCAAGTAAGTTAGGTCTAGATCATTTTCATTCCATTGTTTTTTCTGCAGATAAATTAAGGGGGGAAGCCCTAACAGATAATGCAGGCTTGGAATCAAGTTCTAGCTCAACGTTTACTCAGGTAAGCTATCATGTTTGGCAATAATTCTAATATTGTTGACATTTGGATTGTGTCTTCAAAAAATCACATAAAAACTTCCCAGGACTTTTCTTTCCTGGCAAGAGATAGATGCTTAATATTCAGATTAAGACATAAGAAATAAATTAGAGAATGGAGGTTTATTGCAGTCCTTAAATAACCACAACTGGTGAACAAGGCTGGAGATTAAAGCATCTCTAGCATAATTGTTGGCGTAACAACTAGCACCTCTGGAGTAAGAGTTGGTACGGACAGCTATGCACACTACGCAATGAGTGCTCTTCAAATTAGGAGGGGAAGCTCCCTCGTTGTGCTTGACAAAAGTACTTGCAAATGGAAATAAACTAAACTAAATCCTGTCTTTTTGTTTCAGCTGTAGAGGTACAAGGCTTTCTCAAACTAATACGTTGCAGCTGAGTTTTTCTGGTTTTGCAGATCTACTAACTACAACTAAACTTAATAACTTAAATTCTATCCAGTTTCCTCAAGAAAACAGAGCATGAGAAAACGGAGCAAGGTTTTGACTATCGGACGATAAACTAGTTCAGATTCTCTACTTGAAGGCAAGGTGGCAACTATTATCTCAATCTGAATCAGTTTATTGGGCACAAACAGATTTAAGAATTTACCATGACAATCTTATGAAACCCTATGTGGCATAACACTTGATTATAATAGTAAAGACTTCACAAAACAGATTTATCATCACAATTTATGAAACCTTGTGGCATAACACTTGATCATAACGGTAAAACTTCACAAAACAGATTTATCATCACAATCTTATGAAACCCTATGTGGCATAACACTTGATCACAATGGTAAAAGTTCACGAAACAGATTTATCATCACAATTGCATGAAACCCTATGTGGCATAACAATTGATCGTAATGATAAAGATGCACAAAACAGATTTATCTAAACTATGGAAAGAATTCACTATCACAATCGCATGAAACCCTATGTGGCATAACAAACTTAATAGCAATAGACACATGAACAAATACCAAAAGAGCAATATTGAGGGCAAGGTAGGCGCAGCATATATTTCTCTCTCAAGCAAAAGTTATTTACAAATGAGCAAAAGCTCTTATTTATATACATCAAGGTGTAGGGAACCCTAAAATCACCTTGAGTCATCTACAGTCTTGCAATGCATGCAAGATTTGCTGCCAAACCCTAATGAAGTAAACTATACAGTTAACTGGAAAACTACCATCAGTTAACCGAAACATCTAATCTAAAAATGGACTATTGTGCGAGTATGCACGTCCTTATTAAAAGCGAGTTAACTGGAAGACTACCATCAGTTAACGAAAAACCCTAAAAAGAAACTCCAAGTGTGTAAATCTGATCTCAGAATAGATATGCATGAGGTGAGACAGCCAGTTAACTTGAAAGGGTAACACCAAGTTAACTCCTGTGTGTAATGTCTATCCTGAGAGGTGGAAACTGAAGTCTACTGGTCGTGATCTCGAGCAACCAATCCCTCAACGAGATTGTTAATTGTATCACTATCTGGAGCTATGAGACTCTGACGAAGAATACTATGTCGATGCAGCATATCCTCACCAGCTGTGATCTGAGACTGAAGTTGCCCCTACTCCTCGTTGCCTCGTCGAACAATGCTGACATGACTGTAAGTTGAGTAACCTTACAGCCAACGGTCTCCCCACTGAAAATGGTATGAATGAGTGCCTGGAGCTCTGACTGAACATCGGTAAGCTCAACGTAGGCACCACCCTCGATCTGATACCGGCACGGTAAGCGAGATACTAGAGTCCTCACAAACCGGAGAGCACTAGTGACGTGCTCTCTACTCTCAGCCAACTCTGATGCTAAAGTGTCTTCTATCTTTGCCTTGAAAACCAATTGTGTTTTCCAAGAGTAGATAGCTTCTCTGTCCTCTGCATCTGTGACTGCATCATATGCCACACTCATGTGAGCAATCATAATCTCATCTTTGGGTTTGTTAATCGCTATATCTCGCTCCTCATCCTGGAGACGAATATGGAGCTCTTGTGCATTGTACCGCAACTGATATAACTCTGTAAGCATAGTACGACCTCTAGCAACGAACTCTTCTTCCCACTCATCCAAACGCTTGCCATATGCAACTAAGTGATTAAGTTGACTTTGCTCTGTTGGAGGCTCAAGCATCGGTGGGAGTGTGTTAATGGCATCAGGTCTATGAACAAGGCTAGAAATATACTGACGAAGCTGTCTGATTTCAGCCTTGAGGGCTGCCTTATCCTCTCCATCCTTTAGTATTCTATCCCTGGCACTGTCTGTAGCAACTTGTAGGAGATCAACCTGAGTCTGGCGTGTGCTGCGACCAAGGTTAACTGTGATAACTTCAAAATCCTGAGATTCTAATTCAGCCAAGTTCTTCCCCTGTGGAGGTGCAGATCTCGATGTGATCTCCCATCTCCATCTTTCTCTCCCACGTGGACCATATTCTTGACCCTCTTGTGGCGATCCTGATAAACCTCATCAAAATCAAAATGATTGAGAACATAGGATGGCTGCCTCCTCTTCCTTCCTAGCTGAGCTTCGATCCAAGATTGGTCTCGGCTAATGCTACTAGAAGGGTCTGTACTAGCAACAGGAGGTACTGGTGAGAGTGAACGTGTAGAGGCCTCGCTGTAGTGGAGAGTCTAAATCAAATCAATGTGGTGGAATTGAT
>VDFB02332403.1:0-74961 GCA_007258455.2 Sequoia sempervirens
GATCTAAGATCCTAATTCAAGCCAACATGAGTGCAAAAGAACACGCACAAGGGTGAATGATTTGTAGCAAAACAAGATACATGATTATGTAATGGTAAGAACTAGAAGCAAAGATAAAAGTGAAAATGAAAAGGTGGATCAAGCTTCGACTATTTTTCCAACACGTTTGTGATAAGGTCTAGGATGTTTATCCAGAAAAAGGAATGTGTACTCACTTTAGGGTGACAAAACTCTTGGTTGTTCATCAGGTGAGAAAGACCAAGTATACTCACTTTGGGGCCATGAAGCTTCTGGTTGTCCATGGGGTGAGAAAACCACAAAGTGGCTATGGGGAAAATTCATTCCTCAGAATGGGCTTTCCCACTCAACCATACCAAAGTTATACCTCTCAACAAATTTAATAATGCACCACAATGAAAAATGATTTTTGAGCTCTATGAGGTAAGAAAAACATCGTATGCTTCACACTCATAGACAAATAGGATGGTACCACAAGCATGCAAGTTGTCTTATGCAAGGTGGCCATATAACAATTGTTGTAAATGAAAAGTAGTGTAAGGTGTGTTCAAAGGGATTTTTCTTAGTTCGTGCAAGATATCTTCTTATGGAACATCATGCCTAGTGTCTCCAAGAGAGGATGTGTCAAAGAAGTATCATGCTCTTGGAGGAAATCAAACCCAAGGACACCACCGAGAAGAGAAAACAACAAAAGAAGAAAGAAATCACGCAATGAAATGTGAGTGTTGATGTATGCCCCCACTTTAAAGTTGTTTCTAACACCATTACTGTGAGAAAATGCTTTAAAGTAGAAGAAGAGGACATGAGAGCTTACTCATAAATTCATATGCTAAGTCATATGTTTCCTATAAGCTATGTCATGAAAAGGTAGTATGTCACATGCAAGCCCATTTAAGGCATGTCATCCACATCCCAAGCTTTCTCTTATTTGTTCATGAAAGGTTAACAACTATCCAAAAGAGGAAATCACAAGTGACATATGAGGACAAGGCTGCTTATCCCCATGCCCCCAATTAGTGTGAGACAAGGGTGAGCCAAAATGATTAATGGAATTTATGATGGAGTGAAAATTAGTATCAATTAGAGAAATAAGGTTCCCCCCACATAAGGAAGAACACCAATCTCCTTAAGATGTTGGATTTTACTACTCAAAGCCTTACATTAGTTAGTAGAATGACCATGAACTCTATGATATGTGCAAAATGAATTCTTGTAATAACATTTCTTTCAAGTTCTTGGAGGAAGGGATATCAAGTGATCTTGGAGGGGTCTCAACAAGATACCCTCTTGATTAATGGGAGAAGGTGTGTCTGTTGTTGGTGGCAAAGATATGTCTTGCTTAGTATAGGATGTTATACCTATGCAAGGTTCTTTAGATTGCAATATTTTTTTTTCTCCTTTATAGGAGGTGTAAAATCTAACAAATTCAATTCATGAGTGTTTTGCATGATGACATTGATATTAAGTGAAGAGTTCATTGTTTGTGTCATGTTTTGTAAAGGATGATTTTCAAGACCACTAGTGTCGATGAGTTCAGGATGTATGATTGTTAAGGTTGGTTTAGGAGAATGTTGTGTGAGAGTGTTGATGTTGAGTGAAGGCTTGGCGATCTCTATCAAAGTACAATAACCAATACCATAAGTGGATTGTCATGTGATAGGGTCGATAGGGTTGCAGTTACCTTGTTCGTTAACACCATATCCTTTTCCACTATATCCAAGTTGTTTCAAAAGCTCATAACCACATCCATAAAGTTTTTCATTGCTTTTGTATTAGGTGGTGGTTGGTGATAAGCGTCGTCAAAGTTGGTTGTGTAATTTGCTTCATTGGCTAAAGTGGTTGAGGCAAATGCTTTCTAATAGTCCTCTGAATTTTCTGTTGACATTATTGTTGTTTCTTTTCCCTCATTTGAATCTTTGTTGATGATTTTGTATTCACCCATGAATTCATGTTTGAAATCCAAGGAACCCCAATCATCTTCTAATAGCTTGGTAACTTTTTTAATATGTTGTTGTTTGTCTTTTTGTTGTGCAGGGTCCACTTTTGTGGTTGGTGTTAGTGTGTTCAAGGGGTTCTCTTTGGTTTTCTCAAGTTGTAAGACACTATAAGGCTCATGATCAATGTTGAGTCTACACACTTTGTTGTTGTAGATGTATTTCATTTTTTGATGAAGAGTGGATGGCACACCATTCATTGCATGAATCCATGGCCTACTTAGAATAAGTTTATATGAAAGATCATGAGGCATAACTTGGATTGGTGTGTTCAATGTGACTTCTCCAACTATAATAGGTAAAGTGATCACACCAAGCGGTGTCTTTTCTGCATTGTCAAAGCCCTTAATAGATAAAGAATCAGGTTGAATTTTTGAGTGATCCACATGAAGCCTATCTAAGAGGTTTACAATACATGCATTAAGGGATGATCCATTGTTAGCAAGGGTTTACTTTATCCCTATTTGATTATATTGAGAAATGATCATGAAAGCTTCGTTTTGTTTTTACGCTTCCAAAGGGGGGAGTTCACTTTGGTGGAAAATATGTCAACATTTATTCCTTGGATCATGGATGATATGTTAATTGGTTGCACATTAGAAGGGACAAGAACTTGTTGTAAGGCTATTTGTATCATGTTGTGATAGTGAAGGGAGGCTTGAATAAGGTCTCACAATGATATCTTGGTAGGAGTATTCTTAAGTTGTTCAACAAGATCATACTCCTTAATGTATGAATTTAATCAAGGATCTGTACTCAAAATGGGATTAGGAAAAGGTAATGGTGTTGGGGGAGGTTGTTGTGGTTGTGGATTATTTTGAGTGTTATATGTATGAACAATGGTATTATGACTTAGTTGTTGTGAAACATTGCTCGTAGGCTGGTAAAGGACAAGTTTAGGTTGGTTTAGGGTTTTAGGTTTGTTTGAAGGGGGATAAAGGATAAGTTCAAGTTGATTTTGAGTTTTTTGTTTGTGTGAAGGTGGGTAGAGAATTAGATGGTTATTAGGATGTGCCACAGGGTATGTTTAAGGTTCTTCCATCGAGGGGGATCTAATGGAAACTTGCGTATGCATAACCTCAGCGGTCTTGGTTTGATGTATCTCTAATAAAGGGAAATCAAGAATCACCTTTTATCATGAGCTAAGGAAGACACATGATTATTGTTGTCATTGTTTAGCACCATGATATTCTCACTGGGAGGAGAGTTCTTAGGAGAACTACAAATCAATTGTTTTTGACATTCAATGTTTGGTTCTTCCATATTGGCTTGATCACAAGAAGGGGAATGATCAGTGGTTGAAGTTTCTTGCTCAATAAGGGTTGTCCTAGTTGAAGAGGGACCACTAAGATTCTCATGAATTTCATCCATTGTGTTTCCAACATCAAAGTATCATCTTCATAACTATGAGAGATACTAGGAGAAATACATGTATGATTATCGTGATCATTTATGAGTTCATTCCTTGGTTCCCTAATGTCTTAAAAAATAGGATAGGTGGGGGAAGGATCATAAAGAGGGTTGTTATAAACCAACATATCATCATCATTTATAATATTATTTTCCTTGAAATAAAATTCTCACAAGTGAAAGGAGAAGGGAAGTTAGGTAAGGTGATGTTTAGGAATGTGTCTATGATGTCATTCTCTTGTGCTAAAATATCTTCACAAATGGGATGAGGAGAAGGACAAACAATATGTTGACCCTATTAGAATTTGTGTTTGGCATTAATGTCAAATATGGCAATGTTTCAAGGTGACAGGTGTTACAGGTGTTATATTCACAATGTTCTCTATTTTTGTGAATCATATGTTGATATATAAGAAGAATTCAGGCTTGTTCAATTTTGTAATGATTCTGTTGTTTATCCAAAGGTTTGTTCAAAAAAAATTGACACACTATATTTCTTTTACAAGGCAACATCATTGTGAGGAAATATTTGAACAAAAAAAAGGGGTGGAAAATTGACTTTACTCAAAGGAAAATAATGAAAGAAGGCAATAATAAAGTTTTATAAAGTTAAGATTAAATGGATATTGGGGTTGACAGTGGTAATTATTTGTTTGACTAAATGGGAATTCTTTCCCATCATTATGCCAGATTTGAAAAAGTCTTTGAAGACTTGGTTGAGCATCACTGGTGTTTGTCTCATTTGTTTGTATCAATTATGGTTGTTACCCTAATCATGGCGTCGGTTACAAGTGGAACTAGTTTTTGTGTTGGCTGAAAGGACAAGTTTTATGCAGTGATGTGTAGGGCAGTGAAGGTGTTTTGTGCTCCGCCCAGGTGTATTCTTTTCCTTTCTGTTTGTTTTCAATCTTCTGCTTTACTTATTGTTGTTTAAACCAATGGGCCTTAAATTATGCTTTGAGTAATTGTGATTTGTGCATTTTGTTATTCTTGAGGTTACAACTCTTAATATTGTGAGTTGTTTGGTCTTGTAAAATCTGTCTACAGTTGTTATGTTAAATTTTGTTGTGGAGTTTATTCAGATCTCTCAAGCTTCATGGCAATTTTTTTTGTAAGAATATTGTAAACAAGAATTGTTGGTGTAATTAATATTTAATTACACTTTGCATAAGCTTCTACTTAGGCTTTATTTAGTTCCTATTCTAAGTTATAGGTTCTTATCTTTATCTTTTGAGCTTTATCTGGTTGCTCAAGATAAGATTAGGGGTTTTCATGCATCTTGCTTTATAAAGCAAATCATTATCATGTAATTATTGAATTCTAATAATATTGGTGTTGCACATTCTTTGCAACCTCTCTGCTCGATTTTCTCCTCCTCGCGGAAGGTCTTTTAATTTTGCAAATCTGATCTTGGTTTCTAACAAAGAATTTGTTCATTCCTAAATGTGTAAAATACTTTGTCAAAACCCTAGTCAGGTTTACTGTTAAGGTAGAGTCTGATGTTGATTGTAAGGGTTTGTTTTAGATAAAGAATGTTTCTTTGTCAAGAAACCTTTCATTAGTTTGTGGTTTTGATCGATTTTGCCGTGTCAATTCTCGCCAGATTGTATGGCGTGCATGTGTTGGTTATTTTCATTGTTTTCGGGTAAGGTTTCTCGCAGGAGCACCCAAGATTCTTAAGGAACATCTAAGAGGTCAGGAGGTTGTAGGGGTTAGAAAGACCTATCAATCCTATCATAGCATCAATTATTGTATCTTGGAGCCTATAATGGCATTTGGAATGAATAAAGGTAATGTGACTATCAAAAGTCCTAAGGGTCTTGAAAGGACCATAGGACCAAAAAAACCTTGTAAGTGGACCAATAGTGTCCAAGGGGTGTAGGTAGGTCTATAATGTTTTAATTAGATCAATTATGGTTAAATATTAAAGTTTAGATAGTTTTTAGTCAATAAAAATCAATAAAATGTAAGTTTGAAAATTCAAATATTTGAATTCCAATTTGGGTAGGTAACTAGTCTTTAGGAGTTTTAACAACTTTTGTGTAATCTAATCAACCCAAAATGGTTGGATAAGTTGTAGGTGCTGGGTTATACAAAGTTTTATAATTCATTTGTACAGAGGTTGATCAGTTTTGGAAAGCATTGTACGGACTGTTTTCTAAAAATAGTGAAAAACACAGTTTTCTTGCATTTTTATGGTGTTCTTTTGTTGAATACTTGATCTCTATTGAATTTATGTCTAGTAGGATGATTTAGGAATTTTATTTTACATGTTTCAACACCATTGAAGGCTCTGAAAACAATAGTAATTAATTTCTTTGCATCATATATTGACTATCCTTAGGAAAACTTTGTTTTTTTCATTGATTTTGAGAGTCATCATGAAGTAATGATCCATTTCATGAGAGTTTGTGACTGAAACTTGTGAAATGGATCCTATTTAACATGTATCATACAAATCTAACTAGTTAATGTGCAGGAAAGAGGAATCCTAGGGTGTACACCAAAGTTTGACAGTGGAAAGAGCATGAATATGGAGGCTAGGGTATAGTAGTAGAAGATATACCTAAAGGAGGGGTATGTTTTTGAGTTGGAATAGGCTAAATATGTTTTCCTAATGGTGTAGGGTCAATAAACAAGTTTTGGAAGTGTGTGAAAAGCCAAGATCCAAGAAGCCCTAGTTTTGAGACATTTTATGGAGGGTTTTGTGATCAAGGATCTTAGAGGTGTCATAGAAGGTTAGGACCTTGAAAATCCTTGGTTTTGAGACAATTTGAGACACTGTTGAAAATTTCTTAGTTAGGGGATAAAGTTAGGGAGGGGTTGCTTTGTAAAAGTAGGCTAATTGAGTAGCCTTGAGCAGGGTAGGTGTATTGAAAGTATATGTTGGTCCAAAGGAATCACTGTTGGTTTTTAGATATGTTGTGTAGGCCCTAAAAGGGTATCTCAATCCATATTTTATTTGGTAAGTGTTTTTGAAAGCTTGAGTGTAAAGTGGCTTAAACCAGGTTGCCTATGCTACAAGGGAGGACATGCTATATGGTGGAATTTTGATGAGTTCTTTGAAACCCATTTTGAAATTGATCTGATGTTCATTTGTGAGTCATTTTGAGAAGGTCTCCACCTCCTCCTCGTGATCATCAGAGTGGTATCAAATCAGTAAGTAGGTCCCTTTTAGGATTGAAAATCAACAATGGCACCTAAAAAATCAATCAAGTGCGAGGAGTTCGAGGAGTTAAGGGAACATTGGAAAGGGAGAGAAGGGAAAGAAGAGAACAAGAAGCAAAAGAGCAAGAGAAGAAAGGAAATGGAGAAGGGAGAGAGATACTATGCAAGCAAGGATAAATAACCTTGAGAGGAGTAGGAGGAGAGAAGAACAAGAAGACCAAGAAAACAACAATGAAGAAGAAGAGCATGAGGGTAAATCAGAACAACAAGCGAAGGAGACAGCAGGGGACCCGGAGGAAAGAAGGTTACTAAGATTGTTGAAGGCGTATAAGCATGGTCAGTGTGGAGGAAAGAGTCACACGATTTTTCCCATCTATCAAGGGAAGATGGATAGTGAAGAGGTGTTTGATGGCTTGATGCCTTAGAAAACTATTTTGGAGTTTGAGGAGATGGATGAAGAGAGGAAGGTTAAGTTTTCAAAACCAAGTTGAGAGGCACATCATTGACATGGTGGACTAGTTTTCAGAATGATAGGATGGCTAGAGGATTGGAAAAAGTCTCTACATGGGCAAGGATGAAGAGTTTGGTCAAAGAGCAGTTCCTACCATCTGATTATACCATTCATGTGAAAAGGATGAGGCAGAATTTAAAGACAAAAGGACATGGATGTGATGTCCTATACTAAACAATTTCACAAGCTTAGTATCAGAGGAAGTTATGAAGAAGAAGATGAGAAAATAGCCAGGTATATCAATGGCTTGAGGTACAATCTACAAGATGAGATTGGTTTGCAATTGCCAAGGACATTGGGAGAATGTTTTCAATTGGCCATTAGAGCAGAAGAAAAGGTGAAGAGGAAGCAAGAAAGATCAAAGCAATGGTGGAAGAGGGGGTAGTTAAAATAGGGGCAGAGGTAATAGAGAGCAAGGACAAGGCAACAATGATAAGAGCAGCAATGACAAAGGCAAAGAGATATTTTCTGATCAAAGAGGAGGATACACTCCTAGAGGAGGAGGCAGATTTGGACAAGGTAGAGGACCATTCACAGGTAGGTGTTTCAATTGCAATGAACCAGGGCATCCTTCCTTCAAGTGTCCTAAATGGGAACAAGCTGATAAGGGAAAAGATAGGAGAGCTAACTTGGTACAAGAAGAAGAGGACAAAAAGGAAGAATCAAAAACATTCATGGCAGACCCTGTGACTGATGGTGAGTTTCTTATGGTCAAGCAAGGAGAAAGACTTCATCAAGAGCCAAAGGTAACTATTTTCAAGACAAATTGTTTGAGTCATGGTAAGATATGCAGATTTCTCATAGATTCATGGTCACATAGCAATTTAGTTTCACTTGATATGATAACCAAGTTAGGGGATGAAACATTTGATCATCCTACTCCCTACAAGGCCACTTGGGTAACTCAAGGATAGCATGTAGAGATTTGTAAGAGGGCTTATGTATATTTCTCAATTGGATCATATCATGATAGGGTACTTTGTGATGTCATTCCAATGACTTGTGGTCATATCATCTTGGGGAGACCATGGCAGTATACTAGGTAGACATTGCATGATGGATACCATAACACATATTTGGTTCACAAAGGAGATGTTAGATATAAATTAGTGCCTTTGCCTTTGGAGCAGTCAAATGAAAGTTTTATGATCTATTTTGAGAAAAAATTGTAGGTGAATAAGCAGGGTAAGATAGGTAAGACAGGGGAAGATACTGGTTGGAAGAAGAGTGATGAGTTGTAGCAAGGTTGTGGAGCACACAGTCCTAGAAATCAGAATGTGGGATTTAGACAGTGTCAAGGTTGGAGACATTGAATGCCCTATAGTTGAGGGTGATAATGGTGGAGTTCTTTCACAAAGGAGTCAGTGGAGTAGGGGCAAGAACAAGGTACAAGGGTAGGTTGAGATCAAATAGCCAAGAGGGAAAGTTCATCAAAGTTTTAATTCTAACAAGAGTGCAGATTGGCAGAAGAGGAAGACAGTGACTTTGGGAGATTACATGCCCTGTCATTGGAAGATGAAAACATATGAGAGGAAGGGGTGTTTTTGTGGCAACACATGGGACACTTCTTGGGGAAGAAATCTTTCTTTCTTGGGGAGAATGGTGCAAGAGCACCCAAGATTCTTAAGGAACATCTGAGAGGTCAGGAGGTTGCAGGGGTCAGAAAGACCTATCAATCCTGTCATAGCATCAATTATGGTATCTTGGAGCCTATAATGGCATTTGGAATGAATAAAGGTAATGTGACTATCAAAAGTCCTAAGGGTCCTAAAAGGACCATAGGACCAAAAAACATTGTAAGTGGACCAATAGTGTCCAAGGGGTGTAGGTAGGTCTATAATGTTTTAATTAGATCAACTATGGTTAAATATTAAAGTTTAGATAGTTTTTAGTTTATACAAATCAATAAAATGTAAGTTTGGAAATTCAAATATTTGAATTCCAATTTGGGTGGGTAACTAGTCTTTAGGAGTTTTAACAACTTTTGTGTAATCTAATCAAACCAAAACGGTTTGAGAAGTTGGGGAAGGGATATACAAAGCCAAAAATAATCATTTGTATGGAGGTTGGTCGATTGGAGAGGTGACTGTACGGATTTTTTTTTTCTGGAAATAGTGAAAAAACATAGTTTTATTGCAATTTCTTGTGTTATTTTGATGAATGCTTGATTTCTATTGAAGTTATATCCAGAAGGATGCTTTAGGAATTTGTGTTTACCTGTTTTAGCACCATTGAAGGCTCTAAAAGCAGTAATAAATAATTCCTTTGCATTTTACATTGACTGTCCTCAGGAAAACTTTGTTTTTTCATTGATTTTGAGAGTCATCATGAAGTAATGATCCATTTCATGAGAGTTTGTGGCTGAAACTTGTGGAATGGATCCTATTTAACATGTAACATACAAATCTAACTAGTTAATGTGCCAAAGCGATGAATACTATGGTGTACACCAAGATTTGATAGTGAAAAGTGCTTGAAGATGGAGGCTAGGGTATAGCAGTAGAATAAATGGATTAAGGAGGGGTATGTTTTTGAGTTGGGATAGACTAAATATGTTTTCCTAATGGTGTAGAGTCAATGAACAAGTTCAGGAAGTGATTGGAAGGTTATTTTTCGAGAAGCCCTAGTTTTGAGGCAAGTTAAGGAGGGTTTTGTGTTTGTGTGTGTTATAGGTGTCATAGAGGCCTAAAAACTTGGAATATTTGGTTTTGAGTCATTTTAAGAGACTATTGAAAGTTTCATGGTCACGGGTTGAATTTAAAGAGGGGTTGCTTTGGAAAAGAGGGCTAATTAGGCCTAGGTTTTGAGGAGACATCAGGTTTTGGAAGGGATTGTCTGAAGCAAGTGATATCAAGGTTTGGATATGTTTTTTGTCATCACAAACCACATCTGAAATAGTCATTAGATTGGAGGTTCCTTTGGAAGATTTGAGAGAAAAGTCAAAAATCCTTCGCTAGAGGCCTAGTTGGGCTAGAAGCCTAGTTAAGGTGAAAATTTGGTTTTGTGTCTAAGTCAAAGGGTTGGGCTTTGAAATCATTCAAGACAAGTTTTTTTGAGTCTTTTAAGAGTATTCCTAGTGTTTGGGTCCATAAGGAAGGCAAATAAGTCATTTGGTGCATTATTGGGGTTTGTCTCCACCAGGGTGCCTAAAGAAGGGTTGAGATTGCATCATTTAAGTTCCTTGAAATATTTGTGTTTGTTTCAAAGTCCCAGACCCTCTGCATCACATAGTCAGGCCCCACATGTCTTATAAGGGGGGCACACTTATTTGCATTTAAGTTTTTGACAGGAAAGCTAAAATGGTGGCAAGTGGAGACAAAACTAAAATTTAAAATTTGCTTCTTTCCATCATGAATATTTGGTCATCTCTTTAGCTGCACACATTAAATATCTTATACAAAGGCTTTGGTGTTACATTTTGATCATTGTTACAGCCTTTTTATCATTCTATCCTTGTCAAAAATGAGTATCAAGTGTCAAATTTTCTAATGCTTTTTTCAATTATTTTGCAATATGAATATCAAAGCGTCAAATTTTCTTCTCTTCTAACATTAAAATAAATCTCATTTTTGATAGGAAAAGGAAAAGCGAGGAGCATTTCATTGCACAAGGAGCTTGCAAGAGATCTTCAAAGGAATGTGGCAATAAATTGAACATTAACTTTAAACTTAAAAAGCATTTTTTAATGCTTGGAGAGTTTGCCTTATGCCTTAATTTTCTGTTTTAGGCTAACTCATTTTTATTTTGGGCTTTAAAATGAACATTTCAAAAGCTTTCAAATTTTCATTGTGAAAGGGTTAAAACAAATTTTAGGCAAATTGACTAGATTTGGTTTAAAGTTAACAAATTGAACAAGACAAAATTTCATATCTCACTTTGGTGCTCTAAAACAAATCAAAATCATTGCTTTGTGGATTTAAAACGAACATGTGTCTTTTATGCTTTGTAATATTTTTTGCAAAATAATCTCATCTAAAAAGGCGTATTCACTTCTCTCGCGCTTCACGGTGATCTTGAGAATAAAAAGTATTTTTGATGACATTAAGTTGCATAAAATATTGCCTCCACACTTCATTTTGGGGTTAAAAATTGAACAAAACACTATGCGAGCGTGAGTAAACCTATTGCATGTGTTCTCCCTTTGTTTCTAAACCAAGGTTGATCGAACTATGAATACATTTACTCACTTTTTTCTATCTTAGAGGGCCTGCCTTGGGGAAAAATTACTCACGCAAGGGAACGACTCAACCGGTAACACTCTAAAGCCAAGAGTATTTCCAACCAGGATATAAATGTGGGTATTGGAGTAAACGCCAGTATCACGCGATTGATTCCGACAAGATGGATCCGAAAGGGGACTCTTGCCGTATGGGTCAATCTCCACGAACGGAAAGTCTGAAATAAAACCTTTGTTTGTAGTGGCCTATTAACCCATTCATCGAGTTTATCAAAGTGGTGCATTGGAACTTAGATTCCAAGAAGTTACTTGTCGTGTCTGATCTTGGTTAAAGTATAGAGGTTAAGACTTCATTCTTAACACACCTTTATAATCTTTCCTTGGTTGCATGTAAAATCATCTCTTCTTCTACGAACGGCATGAGGCAAGCCCACCAATAAAAATGTACCAATTGAGCTAGGATGTTATATTGCTTGTGAGTCAGTTTGAAAACACAGAGCTTTTGATCGAAAACATTCAAAAACAAACATTCAACATGTGCATCAAATCTCAAACCCTTTAGGAGAAGCAAATATCCTTGAACAAATTCACATTTTATTGCTTGCCCTTGGGATTCGTATCCTTAGAGGCTTGTAAACATTTGGATTTCATCTCAATTTGCTCCTACTAAGGTCAACATTAGGAAAAATTTTCCTTGATTTCCTCGATTTCTGCATAATGCATTTTGTGGGATGAAAGAAAATTAGGACATTGGACATTCAGTTTCAAAACCTAATCAAGAAGTGTTTGTGGTAAAAAGAATCCATTAAGAAAAGATTGAATCAATTGAACCCCACACATGTGCTTGGCATCTTTTGGTCATATGGTTTTCATGCAAACATTGGTCTTTTGATTTCGAATTACTCTTAGAGAAAGGCATGTTCTTCACTATCTTGGTCTAGTAAACAAGTCCTTCCTAGGTTCATTTAGGAACAAATCAAACATTTCACCCATCCCAAACACTTATCAAAATCCATCCCACCAAACAACTTTAGATCTTTGGAAACATTATTCTAAGACTTGGGTAGATCATCAAAATCAAAATCACCTTGTTTAGTTAGGTGTAGGGGAAAGCATCCTTTCTCATACATTTAATTGAATTAGAATTCCTTTGAGAAAATTCATCCTAATATCACATCCAACATTTTAGGGTTTACAAGTTCATTATCCAAATCAAAACCTAAGTCTAGCATTGATGCAAAGTTCCTAAATGTTCATCACTCATATCATTTACACCTTTTGTCCTTCATCTCGTCATTAGTTCTAAGAACCTTAGAGGTCACTTTTGCAACAAGGTCAAAACACAAGAGGAACACGAAATATAAACTTGATCCATACATCATGAGTAATCCAAGTCAACTAAGCTATCAAAGCCTTAAAACGCCGATTGATTATCAACACTCACATCTCTACAAACCGTACATGGGATCATTACCTTCGACAAATGTCAATAGTACAAAAAATTTGAGTATGCCCAAATCAAAGTTTGGGACACCTTTCCCAATGGTAGATTTAAATCCAAGTCCAAACCTACAAATCCACCAACCAAACAATCAATGCATGAGCCTTCAAAAGAACAACGTCATCCCACCAAATCCCTACATGCCAAATGAGAATGTACCAAGTAAAAGTTTTCCAAACATGAATCCAGAAAAATTTGGGATAAATATGTTTATGAATCATAAAAATGTTGTTCAAAGTCCAAACAAGATGTTAACAACTCCATGTATTAATCCAAGTCAAGGTAACACCATGCAAAATCAAAGTTACCTAAATCAAGGAAATGTGATTCCCAACATCAACAATGTTCAATTCCAAACCATAACACCAAATTTGAACATCATCCCAAGTCAAAACATTGTCCAAAATCAATTTGTTCATGATCCCATTCAAAAACCACAAGTATGCATCCCAAATTTTCTTGAATGAAAACCAAATCAACTATATCAAGGGAGTCAAGATCGAAATCAAGATCAAATTTGGCGAGAAAAAATTGCTACACTTACAAAAATAGTTGAGTCATTGCGCCAAAAGACATCTCCACCACCATTACCCATATCAACATCATTCCTTGGTTTAGGGCTTCCCCCTTTACCTAGCACCAATCACTCCATCCAAATCAATCCACCTAACTCCAATCGAGCCATCACATCAAATCCTTTGAATATACTATCGACATCGCACCAACAAATGGTATCTAATCAAATGACAACATTAATCCCCGCAAATCAAAACGTGATCTCCCAAGGATCTATCACCTTGATCATTCCAACCATCCCTATCACTTCAATCATTTCAACCACCACTCTCACACCTATCACATCTCAACCCCTCACTACCATGATCGCTCCAAGCATATCTCAACCACTTGTCACTGCATCCAACATGATTCCGAATCCACCACCACTACCACCAAAACCAAACGCAAAAAGACAATATAACATTGCGCTAAAATCTCACAGGCCTACCAAAAGGCCATCCAACAATATCTATCCATGCAACAAGCAAGACAAGCTCAACAAGTGCAACAAGCCTCTCAAGCTTCCCAAGCCTCTCAAGCTACCCAACAAACACAAGCAAAAACACAAAAAATGACAACTGTTGAGAACAAGGATCAAGATCAATCCATCAATGAGCACCTTGAAGCTATGTCTACTTCATCCAATGATCAAATCAACATAGGTCAAGAGTCACTTGCAATACTCGACAATGATCTAATTCAAGAAATGTCAACATCACTTGACTCTATGGTTGAAGACATTCACAATCTCTCCACCACAATTGTTGAAAACAATGATCAAGATATGTCCATTGATGAGCACCTTGGAGATGTTTGCACCCCATCCAATGATCAACTCACCATACATCAAGAGCCACTTTTTAGTGATCTATTTCAAGGAGTGTTAGGTTTTTTTGATCCTATCGACATAATGCATGATCCATTAACCTGTGATCATGTTGAAAATGTCTCTACATCGCCTTATGAGTTAGAGGACATATCTCAAAAATTTATTCTAAAGCATGATCAAAATATTTCACCAAGGTCTAGCAATGGTCCTTTCCAAGACATCTTGACCCCCTTTGACCTCATGGTTACAAATACTAAAAGAATCCTCAACTCGACACTTGATCCAAATTCACTCAAATATCAAGAGGATGTTGAACCACTTACCATGCCTAATGATGATGTCCAAGAACCCTTTTTAAGAAATCCATCCTTTGAAACTGACCCATGTTAGGAACTTGATCCAAAGCATGTCGAAAGCAATCCCAAAATAAATCAAGATCAAAAATTTGTATCTCCAAGATACTACAATGATCTAATGGATATTCTCCTATCCACACAAGATGATCATATCCACATAGCACTTACTCCTCCATCTACCCATGAGATGCTTTCTATGGATGGACACGTAGATGATCTTCAGTTAGAACAAGATTCTATTACACAAAAAGAGCAGATTATTAACTCCTACAGTCAAACTGAGTTATCAACATCAGGATCAGATATATCTCGAATTCAGACTGAGGACATCAGGTATGTGGATATCCAACATTATTCACTCAAGGGAAAAATTTAGACAGAACAATATAATTTAGAGTTAGCGGAGCAGTAAATTGAAACGTCACCTATGGTGGTCATTTATAAGAGAATGCATTATAAACAAGAGCTCACAGAACAAGTGAAATCAAAGCATGGAGGTACTACTTCCACAATACTGGGGGCAACTTCGTCTCAAGCAAACGTCAACATAGGAAGCACGAAGAATCCTTAAGAAGAAACCGATGTCAATACTACAACCAACCACTTCATGAATCTTCATCCACCCATCACCCCATCCATGAATTGGGACCAACATCAAATGAAAGATTTGAATCAAAGTACAAAGAATGTTATCAAAGAAAAAGAAGCTGAGAAGCATAATGAGCAAATCAAATACATATGGATACCAAAGCATACAAAGAAAGATTATCCCTATCAAACTCCATTAGTCAAAGAGACTATGGGGCAAAATAAAAGAGGTAAAAGCATCCATCAAGGATGTCCGCAAAAGAAAAAGAAAGATTTTCAAGTGACATACAAAGTATATCAAGTAGTTGGTCCTAATTCCACACACACTTCCGTATCCACCAATCATTGCTCATCTTCCTAAGTTTGGAGAGTCAAAGGTTCCAAACTGTCAACCAATCCATCTCTTATCCCTAAACACACTCCATCCATGCCTCCATGTGTGATATATAATTCTCAAATTGACCATGTATTGGAAATGACCCTTCATCATAAGGATTCAGAAGGCACTCTATCGCGATGTGCGCACAAAGACAAAGTTAACTCCGGTATCGATGAAGTAGATCAAGAATCCCAAAAGTTGCATTCAAGTGCATGTATTCTAGCAAAGCAACTTCTTCAAGCAGGATATCAATGGCACATTATGATAGGGGAATCTATATCAGCAACACCTTGTAATTCAACATGAGCTTAAAATCTGTCAGAAAAATCAAGAAAATAAAAAAATATGAAAATCCTAAAAAATCAGAAAAAGGATTGAAATCAGTAAAGAAAAAAATTGTCCTCTAGTGAAAACCACATGGGCGGTGCTTTGGGTAGGTACCATGATGAAAACCTAGAAAACAGGCATCATGTGTAGAATCAAGCATCTATGTGCGCTACTTTAGGAGGAAACATCTCATCCCATCCATAATAAATCCAACATTCCATTCGTCTCATCCATAATAAATCCATCTATCAATGAACCATTGATCCAATCCGTTTTCATCCATCTGCATCCATCATCCAAGTTATCTTGATCTTGATGAAAGTTTGGTGCACACTTTACACTTGCTTATGGAAAACATCTTGACATGGGTCGTTTTCATTGATCCTATCCTATGTAGCATTATTTGAGCTATGAAGCACTATCCAAATAAGCTTTCTTGATCCAAACCCCTTATCTTATCACAAGATAATCCTTGGCATCCTTTTCATGCTTGCAATATTCATCCATCAATACACCTATCCAGGCATCTATCCATGACATTCCATACATTGCTAGACACTAGGGGCAGGAATTTGCATCTTGCTTTGAGAATAAATCTTGATCTATATCCTCCAACTTATATGGTGATCTGAACATTGGCAAACGCAAAATCAAATTGGTCAAAGCATTTGTGATCCAGAGTCCAAAGCACTAGCCCATGGCATATTTTGATGAGAAGATGTTCCTTATCATTCTTCATCTTTCATCGAACATCAATCCAAACAATCACTATCAGTCACATCTAATTGGTACGCCAACATCACATCAAATCATCCAAACATCTTTTGTTTCAAACCAAGCGTCAACAATCCTAATCAATCGAATCCAATCAATCCATAATCTTGGGATATCCTTCTCGATCATTGTGTTGCTTAACACTATCCTTGCATTGTTGTGCATCCTCAACAATGTTATCATCATCAATCCCGATCAATCAATCCTTGCATTGTTGTGCATCCTCAACAATGTTATCGTCATCAATCCTGATCAATCAATCCTTCCATTGTTGTGTATCCTCAACAATGATATCATCATCATCAATCCATCGATTCAATCAGTCAACCTTAGGTTGGTCTTTGACAAAATACCAAACAGAGAATTGATATCGTCACACATGTCCATATCCAAATTGTCAAAATCATGAGAAAATCCAAAAACATCAGAAAATTAGAAAATCCAAAAACATTCAAAACATATCAAAATCCAAAAACAAGTCGAAAATAGAAAACATCAAAAACATTGGAATCCAAACTACGTCGTCTTTGAGCTTAAATGTAGGCAAGGCTAATCTTTGATCAACCCCCGAGACACAAAAATCCAAAAACATTCAAAAAAAGACATCAAAAATCCAAAAAAACATTCGAAAAAGACATCAAAATCCAAAAACATTTGAAAAACACAAAAATACAAAAACATCCAAAATCACAGCAAAATCCAAAAAACATTCATAAAATCTTAGAAAACACCAAAACATCGCAAAATTCGAAAATCAAAACATTTGTAAAAATCTCAAAAAATACCAAAAATAGCCTCAAAACATTCCAAAATGTCAAAAACATCCAAATATTTGAAAAAAAATCCATCTGTCCCATTTCACTTTCACCCACAATAATCAATCATCCATAATAAACTGATCATCACCTTCATCCTTTGACAACACAAATAGAAACAACCACAACAATTGGCAAAAGAAAAGCTTCAATCATAAAATCAAAATCGAAGCAACAAACCGTTGAGCACAAAATCAAACTCTTGATCACTTTCAAACATGTCAATCAGACTTGTATCAATAGCCTATCAATCAACTTATCAACCCATCATCATCCTATACAATGCATGTCCTATGATATATCGTTCCGACAATGGGCATCATTTTGGATATCACCTTGGATTCTTATCCTATCAAAACACATCCCTTTGGCTCAAGGTATGAAGAACATTGGCTTGTTTACGTACTTGATCTTTTCTTTTGATTTATCTCATTGCGCTCATTCCAAGGACCTCTCAATGATATCCAAACGAACGATTTAGATAGATAGGAATGGGCCAACGATCATTATCCTTTTGTCTACTGTGCTTGTTGGACGTTCTTGTAAAATAACTTGGTGAATACTTGCTTTTTAGGTACGTCCTAGCAAGGTTTTCGTATGTCAAGTGTGAACAAGAATACTCCTATCTATTTGCAGAGTCAAATTCCATCGCACTAGGTGCAACGCCATCCTGGTTCTTTATACCTTGATGCATCGCACCCATGTGTGTTATCAAACATAAGGTAAGTAGCCCTTTTAAAATCCCAATCCTTGATAAGCAAAACATCATCTATCATCATCATCATCATCTCTAATAAAGTCTCGTCAGATCATGGACTTGTTGGATCCTCTTGTCATCATCTAATGTCCTCTTTTCCGCACTAACATCGCGTCATGAATAGTTAATCATCATTATCCATGCATCCATCATGCATCCATCCTGCATCCAAAAAACTGTCAGCATACCACATATCATTCATATCATACATAATAGGAAACATCGATCATTTCACATGCATTGCATTTGCATCATCATCATAATATAGATCTGTTAGTCTAAACATCTGCATAAAAAATTCATTTGCATAATCATAGAATATCACATCATCCATCTCATCCATCTCACATCATATCATCATTTAAGTTGTTTAGGATAATATAGATTGGTTATTCTGAGCATCTTGAAATCATCTCATTTGCATCACCATCATAACCATCCATTTTGAACCTCTTTATTGCAAGATCGACCCTCAAATCGAATCTTTTCACTCGATCTCTCGAGGGGGCAATGGACAAGTGTACTTCTTTCCACTGGGGCATATAAAAAAAATCAGATTTTTTTTGAATTTTGATCACGTAAAGATTATTCTTTGAACCAATGCAACAAGTACATTGCTTCAAAGAGGGGAAAAATGTAGACATGTGAAATTATCATTATGCACTTAGGTCATATTCATCCATTCATCAAATAAATAAAGTTTATTTATCAATCTCCTAAAGTCACCAACTTATATTAAATAAATCAACTTGATCCTAACATCACCGTCCTTTTAATTAAATAAATCAAGCCTTTTATTTAATTAAATCTGAAATCACCTTCCATCCCTTTTTGATTTAAATAAATCAAAATATCTAAGTCAAAAGGGTCAAAGCATCTAACATCATCTTAACTAAGCTAATCCTGATTAACCTAATCTAACCACCCATCACATCCTCTAGCTTTTCCCACTTGCACCAATAAATCAATTTATTGATTTATTAAAATCAGTATTTTCCATCAACATGGCATCTTTGAGGAATATTCCCTCAAGTTTGAATTCAAAAACAAGTGGACATGTACATCCAACAAAGCATTTATGAGATCTTACATGGCTCTTACATGTCCCTTTGCAAAGGTCAAACTCAACATTTACTCTCAAATTCAAATTTGAAATCTCCCTCTCTTGGGCACATTGGCCAAAACTTGCGCATTCTTCAACCACTCACATGATGACAAGTGGCCTCTTTTCATTGGCTTGTTTCTAGTTCCACATCCTCCATATTTGGAATTCTTCTATCATTATATTCTATAAATAGAGAGCTTCTCTATTGTTCAAATCCTCCACAATCTTCATGCAAAGTCATTCTCTTAAACTAAGAACTGATTTTTGTCCACCATCATTTGCAACATCAAGCTTATCAAGGGTTGGGAAAGGGATATTTTACACAATAGCACCAATCCACTATTAGATAAAGTTGGATCACGTTTTTTATATGCTTTGTTTAGTTTCCTTGATTCCTTTCATTGCATGATTAACATGTTTCATTATTTCATAGGGATGTTCTTATTTTGTTTTTTTTTAAATAGCAATACTAATGTGTGTGTTTGAGCAAATGCAGAATTTGACGTCCACACTTTCTTATGGAGGCTATAAGAGGAGAGCGATGACATAATGAAGGGTTGGATTCCAAGTGATAGTTTTTCCTTGTTGAAAAGTGTTCCTTTAGTTTTCTTAAGGTTTTTAGAATTATTTTCAGAAACAAGTTACAAAACTACTTTATTTTGGCATGTTATATCTATTAAGGTTTAAACTATTGTTGGATTGGCATCCAACCTTTGTTTCAAAGTTCATTTTATAATTAAAGCATGAATCATTAAGGAGAATTTGTTGAGACTCTGCATGTATGGCCTTTTTCAAGCTTTCTTTCTTTATATTGTTGTTTTGAAGGAAACAATGTGTCTTGCAAGCTGTATCCAGATAGTTTAAGTAGCAGATTTCTATACTTTATGCTTGTATGGTAGAATAGTGGCTTAGAAAAATTGGACTATATCATTGGACTTTTCTATTTTTCTAAAAGTTGTTATTTCATTGTGCTATGTTGTATTGGGAGATAGAGTTCTAGTGATTTCTAAAATATTTTTCTTTTACTCATAAGAAATCTTTAAGTTTGATTGGACCTTAATGAACACTACCTACAGAAAGATCTGAAAGTCTACACTGTGCTTGAAGTTAGCCTTTGTTATTCATTCTCTTTCCAACAATGAGGGGTTGTGGCATTTTTTATCTATTTATATCAATCATATGAATAATTTGGCTTTGAAATGTTGTAAAAGCTTTGGCACATTTCCTTTTATGTTTTACGTTTACATTTTCTTTTTCCCTTTTCTCAAAACCCAAAAAGAAGAGCTAGATTTCTATTAAAAACCTGAAGGTATTCAGTGAGAGACAATTTGTCCCCCACTCCTTGAATCTCCCATAAGACTATTAGAGAAGCGCAAGCTTTAATGATCAATAATTCTTTTTTTGGTATGCCCGGTGGGACATAAGTTTTTCCAAACATCTAATTAGAAGTCAAAAATATTTCTTGAATCAAGCTAAGGAAGGAAACTAGAAGTTTCATGCCCAGAGTCCAAACAAGAGCATCTTCGAGAGGCCACTTCCAATACTCTTAGTTACCTGCCTCAATCCCTAGAAGGAGAAGACTTACATGTTCTATATCATTTGTAAGGAGTAATAGAGAGAGAAGTCAAAGCCCAGTATCTAGAGCTTTATCTACTCCACCTGGAGGCTTAAAATTCTAAATAAGATTGGTTGTATATCCGATTTATAGGAATATTTTTTCCATGGCTCATGTACCTCCCCCTGCTCCTAGAAATTTTGTAACACAGGATAGTGGTAGTCTACTACAACCACCCACACCCCCAGATGTATGGCCTGCCATACTTGCTAATTCCCTCAAGGATATTCTAAGATTCCCTGAAGAAGATTTTAAAACCCCTTCTAAACGCCTTCAAGATATAGCAGAGGTATATAGGGTACATAATATAGCAGAAGAAAATATTGCTCTAAGGCTGCTAGTCACATCTTTTAAGGGAAAGGCCCGAGATTGGTATCGATCTTTGGTCTCGGGTTCTATCATCTCCTGGGACTAGCTAAGAGAGTGCTTGTCCGAATGCTTTTCAAAAAAGGGAGATCACTCCTCACTATTACATCAATTAATCACCATTAAAAGGGCCCCAAGAGAAGCCATGAGTGATTTCAACACCGAATTTGATAAAACTTGGTAGAGAATTCCCCTGACTGCTCAACCCTTAGCTTTGATGGTGTTCGTGTTCTATCTAAAGGCTATCAATCTAGACATTGCAGTTATAGTAACTTCCATGGGGGGAGATATCTTGCCCAATGTTTATGAGTTGGCGATATGAGCGAAAAATAGTCTAATTGATGCTGGGAAGCTCCTACCACAAGCCCCCATGCCTATGTTTACAAAACCCTCTGGAACATCTCAAGAAGGAGCCTGTTCAAGCATGTCCGCTATACAAAGCAGCACATCGGATACACCCCATTCTATATATGTATATCCCTCTGCACAAAGCAATATGTCAGGATCAAGTTCAGTAATGACCGATATTAAAAACATGAAGAGTCTCACATGGACTCTTGTTAATGAATTGGTCATCCTCAAATGATAGCATGGAATGCCTCTAAAGCTGAACACTTAGACCTATCACAGAAACAAGCCTTCCTATCAACATAATACATACCAAGAGTTTCCTCGAGGAGAAAGCCAAGATATGACATCCAAAAACTAGATAGTTCTAGTCACCATGCCACTCCAAATGGTAAAAGTTAGTCAAAGTAGAGAAATGATCCAAGGCCAAAAAAATTTGGTAGAAGAAGATGACGTATGGTGTTTCCCATGCAGTGATGGTCATCTTCTGCAGAATTTTTCAAGGGGAAATGTGAAAAAAATGGATGGCAGAACAAAGAAGCAAAGGCCCACCCCCAAAAGCAGATGAGTTTGGATCATCCAAAATGGATAATGCTTATTTTACAGCACAATTGCAAGGGATGTACCTAGAACATGAAATAGACATTGCACCTAATAAAGCATTGTTCTCATGGGTGGAGGAAGAAAACAAAATGTATGCAAATGAAACTCTGATGATTGGTACTCCACTAGTACAGTTAGATTACAACACAAGATCAAGGAGGAGGCTTACCAAAGAGTATGTACAACAAGTTTTGTCACATCCACAACCACGTTAGGCACCTCCATAGGAGAATCAGGCTCCATCGCTCATCATATGAACTTTTCCACAATGACGTAATTCACTAATGGTGGAGAAAGAGACAAGCAAGGTTCCAATCTCAGTCACACCGAAACTCTTTCTTCTGAAAACAAGAGGAATATCCCCATTCAAGCATAAGGTCCAAACAGTTGGGATGCTTAACATGGTGGAGCAATTGAAGAAGTTGCCTGCAAATGTATCATTGTGGGACATCATATCAATTCTCGAGTAGAAAAATCTGCTTCAAGAAGCATTAGAGGTCAAAGAAAAAATCCCATAGGAGGATGCGGCTCAGTTGTGCAATCAAAGCAGAGGTGATAGATCCTTGCTTCCCCCTCATGCTCTAAAAGTAACAACTTATGCAAATGATATGGGAAACAAAAAATATAAAGAGGTAAGTGGAACAAAGCCCACACCTTTCTTTTTAACACTTATAGTAGGAGATAAATTGTTGCACAATAATATGATTGATTCGGGAGCTAGCACAACTGTTATGCCAAAACAAGTGGTAGATGCTTTAAAGCTTGTGTATGGACCCATTGAAAAGGGAATTATGCAACTAGACAGAAAAAAGGTCCCGACAGTTGGTCGGATAAGGGATATATCCTTGACCCTTTTCTCCTGCCCAAGCCAAACAGTCACGCAGGAAGTGGTAGTAATAGACATTCCATCGGTCTTCAGAATGTGTCTATCAAGGGATTTCACCACCAAACTTGGTAGATACTTGGCACTTGACTAGTCCCACTTGATTTTGAGAACCAATCACAAGGAAAAGATGAACATTCTTTCTGAACCTTTGCATCCCAAACATATTGCAAACAATGCATTCCTATGCTTTGAAGCCACACATACTGCTATATCTCAACATGAGAAATATTGTGTTGAAATGCTAGAAGGTGAAGAGGATACAAGTGAGCGGACTCCTAAGGAAGAAGTGCTACTCAACCGATTCATTGATTCTGATCCATTTGGAAACTTCCATGCAACTAGGTTCGTCACTTATGTAATTTTTGACGGTGATCAAACTTTTAGGAAACTAATAAAGGATGAGGAGAAATCAGATGACCTGTCTGAGAATTGTCTATGGACCCTATATTTTTGTAGTACCAAGTGTAAAGCCAACTCTGGTGTGGGTGTCCGATTACTCTCTCCAATAGGATCCAAGACTCTTAGAGCTTACCATTTAATGTTCTCATGTTCGGATAATGATGTGGAATATGAGGCCTTATTTCACGGCCTAAACCTTGCATAAAGAATGGGTATAAAGAGAATACAAGTTTTCAGAGATTCAAACCTGGTAGTGAGCCAAGTCCATGGTCAAGCAGCAACAAATAATACTCGAATGAGGTCATACAAACACCGAGTCTAGGGCTCAATTGAGAGTTTCAAAGACTTCAATGTAGAAGTTATTCCCCGATCCTAGAACAACATAACTAATTGAATGGCATCAGTTGGGTCACAATTCAAACCAACTTCTGACTCAACTAGGAAAAATGTAGTTCAGGTCATTGTGCGACCCTCAATTCCTAACATTGATGAAATTTAGCAGGTTTTCAATGATGATACTCAGATAACTACCTTCATACAAAAAGGAGGAATGGTTCCTGACACTCCAACCCCAAGGACAATTTTTTTTTATGGGACGGTCATCCAATTAAAAGGGAACAAGCTTCTGAGAGGGTTGATTTCCCTCGAGAACCTCTTTGACTGTGAAGATTCAAGAAACAACAAATGAAGGTTCATGGTAGATGAAGAGATTATGAAGAGCTTGATGTCGGGGGTGGCAAAAAGTTGAAAGTTGGAAAAGAGGTTTCGATTAAAGATAAAGAAAGACTAAGGGATCTATGTTATGAGTACGACATAGTTATGACCTAGACCTATAATGAACTTAGAGGTTACAACCCTAGTATAATTAAGCATACCATCAACTTGGAGGAAGGGTCTAAGCCCATCCAAAAGAAGCAAAGGCCTGTCAACCTAAAGGTTGAGGCATTAGTGGCACAAGATCTCACCAAGTTGGTGGAGTCCAAGATAATATATCCAATCAAACTTTCCACCTGGGTGTCAAACTTGGTACATATCCAAAAGAAGAATGGTGATATCAGGCTTTGTGTCAGTTTCCAAGATTTAAACAAGGCATCATTGAAGGACCATTACCCCTTGCCATCAATGGGTCAAATTCCACAGACAATAGCTGGGTTTGAAATTTTCTTGCTACTCGATGGTATTTCAGGATATAACCAGGTATATGTGAAGGAGAGCCACCAACATAATATGACATTTACCACTAAGTGGGGAATGTTTTTGTATGCTAAGATTTCATTTGGCCTATCAAATGGTGGTGCAAAATTTTAATGAGCAATGGATATTTCCTTCAGAGGTTTAATCAACCTAGTCATTTTAATATATCTAGACAATCTAACGATCTTTTCAAAATCAAAAGATGATCACTTTGATCATTTAGAAAAGGTTTTCCAGAAATGCCAACAATTCGAGATTTCTCTAAATACCAAAAAATGTGTTTTTGGGGTGTCTCAAGGTAAGTTACTTGGATTTGTAGTATCAAAAGAGGGAATATCGATAGATCCCGAAAGGGTTAGATCCATAATGGAACTACCCTTTCTAGTAAACTAGAAAGGACTCTAGTCATTCCTAGGGAAAATCAATTTCATTAGCAGGTTCATTTCGGACTTCACCGGTATTGTGACGCCTATCACACTAATGCTTAAAAATAATCTATTGTTCAAGTGGACCTCTGAAGGAAAAGAGGCCTTTGAGCAAATAAAGATAGCAATTTTCACTGCCCCAGTCTTAGCTAATCCAGATTTTTCCAAAGATTTCTTACTCTATGTATATAATGGTTAGGATAGCATAGCTTCAGTGCTCACTTAGAAAGGTGATCAAAATGAAGGAGAACATCTTGTTGCATTCCATTCCAAAAATTTGAAAGGGTATGAGATGAAGTAAAAATTTGTGGAAAAGCAATAATTTTCCATAGTTAAAATTTTGAAGAAGTTCCGACACTTGGTGTCGGACAACAAAATCACTATCCTCATAGCACATCCCAGTGTATGAGAGTACATAATAGAGGGTGGAATCGCTGAAAAAAGAGAAAATTGGATCACTAAGATCCTAGAAGATGATGTAGATATCCAACCAACTAAGCTGGTCTAGGGAAGAGGTCTGTCTGAATACATCATGCAGGAAACAAGTCTTGTGGCTAAAAAATGAGACTGATTGATTCTACTTGAACCAATTTGAGTCTGATGAGTCTTGGGTTGCTAATCAGACATGGTACATCCAAAAGGGATAGTACCCAACTAGTATTTTGTTCAATAAAAGGAGGTATTACCGACTACAAGGCGCTAGGTATGTCCTAATTAAATATGTATTGTTTAAGAAAAATTATGATGGTGTGTCGCTCTGATGTCTTGAAAACCTACATGCGGAAATAGTTCTTAATGAATTTCACCATATCCCTAAGGGTGGGAACTTTTCCACCAATTCCACCACTTTAAAAATAAAGTGTGCAGGATATTATTAGCCCTCTATGTTTTCCAAAGCACATCATCTAGTATAGAAGTGTACACAGTGCCAATTTTTTGTTGGAAAAAGAAAGAATGCCCTCAACCCCTGAGTCTGATTGTAACCGAGGAACCCTCTGCCCAGTGGGGTTTGGATTTTATTAGTATGATAAATCCTATTTCAAGTGTTGGACACAAGTGGATCCTCACAATGACTTATTACTTTACAAGGTGGACAAAAGCCGTAGCCCTAAGGAATGCAACAGAAGGATAGATTGTTAATTTCCTCGAAGAGATAGTGACCAGATTTGGGCCACCCAAAACCATCATATCTGACATTTCCCACACTTTTGTTGGGTCAAGGATGCCATATTTTTCTATTAGGCATGTGATTTTTCTTAAAACTTCATCAAATTACTACCCACAAGGGAATGGGCTAGCAGAGTACACCAACAAAAACCTAATTAGGTTAATTAAATGCATTGGGTCAGAACAACAAAGGGACTGGCACAAACATCTACGAGTGACTCTATGGGAAAATTGAATTACCCCCAAGTAGATTCTAAAGACCTATCCTTATGAGTTGGTGTATAGAAAAGAGGTAGTGATACCCATTTTCATAGAAATTCCTACTCTACAACTACTAAAAGCCTTGGAAATTGAAGAGAATGGTGGAATGGAAGTATGACTAGCATAAAACCTCAAACTAGAGGAAGATAGAGAGAAGGCCCATGGAGCCATGATCAATAGATAACAGACAGTCAAGAAATGGTTTGACAAAAAGACCTCTAGTCTAGAATTCAAAGAAGGGAGCTTAGTGCTAAAATATGATGAACATACTATAAAACCAGGGCAACACACTAAATTTGAAGCACTATGGAAGGGACCTTCCTGAATCAATGCATGTAAAGAAAAGAACACATATGAACTTGAAGACATGGAAGGAAATGTTTTAGGTATACCGGTGAAGGGTATTTACCAAAATATTTTCCATTAAAATGCATACTTCTTTGAAAATTTTAATAGTTATGTACCATATGTAAATTTTTGTAAATATTTCCAAATTTTGAGAATAAGACAATTAAGAAGGACACTAAAGAAAAAAGTAGCTTGTATTATATTTATCAAGAATTCTACATACATGCAAGACCGAGGCACAAATTCAGGGATAAGGATCTCTCGAGCATAAGGCTCTCTCGAGTGAACCCAAAAGGAGTTACAAAGAAAAAGATTTAAAAGAAGGGGTAACTTGTAAAAGCAGTCAAGAAGCGCCTCTAGCCATCACCCAAGAAGAAAAAGAGACTTGTCATCAGGTTTTATTTCTTTTCTTTCTTTCTCTTCTTCTTTGTTTGGTTGCAAAAAGAGGGCCAAAAGCACAACAAACATGAACATAGGATCAAGGCCTACTCATTGCTACTCTACACCAGGAAGTCAAAGTGTTTCCTCTAGGCCAGTCCCATAACCCACTCCATAGTGTACTCACGTAACAGAAAAATGGCCACCGACTATGAAGAATAATAGTGTGTTGCAATGTCCATAGTGTGGAACTCATAGAGAAAGGGTAACCAGGGCACGTCTATGATGAATTCCACATGCCTCTAGAGGTCCATAGCACTCAGGATACCAACACCAGGGATGGCCACTTACACTAACTCGCCAAGCCCTTCCATTGACGAGGTGTCAAACATCTTGCAACACAACTCAATTATCATAGGCTTGGACATGTTCAAATCCAGCAATGAGGCCATGATGCAGGAAAGTACATTGTAGTTGCTTTGAAGCTAGTTCTCATCAGTAATGCAATTTGTGCCCACCACCCATTTGAACACAGTCATGATAAATGGGTCACATTTCTTGACTAGGTGTTTGATTCAGTCACTAGTAATCTCTCCTGCAAAGTTGTATTGTGGCCTTCGTAGAAGGAGCCAAATAGGGGTCCCTAAGCCAATAGACATTTTGATAAGGTAACAAATTATGGTGGAATGGAAATAAGTGAAAGAAAAACTAACTTAAGGGGCTTTATGTTTGAATGAATGTTGCAAAAGGTGGCATGGCTATATATAGAAAAGGCTAACTGGTAAACTCAATGAACGAAATGTCTATTTTTGGCCGGACAACAATGGGAAAATTTGAGGTAGAACGGACCAAGGTCAATAAATCATATGGAGGATCCCATGAATAGATTAAAAAATAAATTTGGACATTGGGAGTAAATGCTCTCATGCAACAGTTTTTGACGTGTCCTTCACCGTCATCAGTGCCAACTATCTCACTAATGAGAAAAGACCGGGGTTAACACACTAAAACTCTGACAAATTAATGGTTACATTTCTCAAGGGTAATTTGCACCACCTCATCACATTTTTAATGATGAAAAGCATGCTTGTCGAGGAAATTTTTACTTTTGATTAAGAGGTAGTGGAAGGAATGTACTAGTTCCATCCTCATGGCATTTTTTCCATTCCCAAGGGATAAAAATCTCTAGTCCACATGTATCACCCCAACGCCATCATTTAATTTCCCAACAATAATAGTGTAGTCTTAAGTGCATGTACTGGCAAGAAAATTAATTACACTCAAAAGTAGGTTTTTCCTTTGAAAGAAAAGGGAAAGTGGCCACTATCCCTAAGAGGTTCTCTGCAAATTTTGATATAGTCATGGTGGAACCCTCAACCTCTAGAAGATAGGCTACAACTTTAAGTCAACGACTTGGTTATGCCAATGTTTTTGGGTGGAAGTTATTCACCAACACCCCAACTGTGGAGGAGCAAACTTTGGAATGCTACAAGAAGGTGCCAGTTGATAAGCCTATGATGAGAGAAGCAATACAAGATATTTTCAAAAATGTTTTTGACCCCAAGTTGTCGGTTAACCCTAAAATCCTCAGAGAAGGCATGTTAAAGAGAAAGGAAAAGTATGGGAAATTGAGGGTTTTGTGCTTTGACTATGGGATTGTGGTTTTCCACAGTTCATGTTGCCCGTTGTGCATCCATGCCTAGAATTAGTCGATGCATGTGCTAGGGGATTCGATGAGGTGACAAGGGTTATCCAAAATGGCAAGATTAAGGTTACTATTTCTGCTCAATCCATATGGGATATGTTGTGTATCCCTATGGCTTGGGAGTTAGATTTGTTGAATGAGGAAAAGATGGATCTTTTTTAGGGAAGAAAAGGCTAGAAGAACAAACTTTAATGAAGAAGAAATGAGGGAATGACCAGACATAGGTCATGTTCCCTTCCCTCTATCATATGATATATTCAAGAGGGAAACAAAGGCAATATTCTTGATGTTGGCCTAGGTATTTGGTCTTGATGACAATACCCAGGTTCTTCCATTTTAGTTCGGCTTGGATTTTGAGCTAAAGAAGGAGAAAATATAGAGGCACTATGATTTTTCTGAGGTGATAACTGAGAACATGTTGAAATAGCTAAAAAATTACGGGACTTATTCTAAATTTAAGTATCCTTCCTTCTTGGCTCATTTGGTTTTACATCAAAATTTTGAATATTTTGGGAAAAATGTGCCAATGGCTGGATGGAATGAGCTATCTTCAACTATTTTTTGTGTGGACCCATATGCTTTCTAGAATAGGGGATTCTTATGGGCTTGCATATTTCTTTTTGAGGCTCATACTCCAAGAATTGTTACCTTGACCTATGGGTCGTTTCTCTCCTGAGGTTCTAGAATAGATGAGGATCTCGTTGAACCTAGTGGATTATTTCCTTAGTGCAGATTTCACATTTATCACATTTTATAGTTTTTCCAATGAGTCTTTTTGACTCCCTAGGTTTGTAACAGATAGAGTTTTCACACTAGAAGCATGTCACCATGTGATCATTGTTGACAAGATCTATGACACGGGAAGAAACGAGACAAAGTTGTGTTCACTCCCTCTCAATATTGCTAATAGTTGAGTATCGCTTACAAAGTGATTTTGTGAGGAAGAGGTCAAGGATTTGTTGGCAACTTTGGGTCTAGTCATCAGTTGTGATAAGTGGGACTACAACCTGTGGGGACTTTATAGCATGAAGCATGAAGAGAAAGAATACTTTGAAAGGAGAAAGAACATGACTCGATAAGGTGCAGAGGTATACATTGATTTGAAGCATATTCCTTTCAAGTGACTAAAATGGTTGATTTTCTACACAACAAAGGTGTCGTATAATAGGAACCTTCCAATAAATAAGTCCATTAATACACAACTAAGGAAAAAGGGTTGGTCAAAAAGAAAGAAGGCAGATTTTTGGAGGTTTCGATAGGAGTTGCATTACTTCAACCTTCTTGTCAGACAATTCCCATAGGACGAAGAATTTGAGTATATTTATGATAAGGAGGCTAGTTTCAGCAACAGTAATCTAGAAACCAGCCATGAAATTGATGTGGAACAAGTTCCACATCAGAATCCCCGACCTCAAGAACCTGACAGTTGGAGGGATTCGAGGCAAAAGGATTCCTGAGCTTTGTCCTCTTCTAGTGCCCAGAGTAAGGGAAAGAGACCCCTATGGTCTACAAAAGTGTCATCTTCTATAGTCACCAAGAGCCAAGTTTTGAAGGGGTCGGTGGCTAGGAGATTAGAACATGTCAGTTCTGGTCATGAAAAGAGAAGGCGGGTCAAAGATCTAGGCATATCTAATATGCCGACCCTAGGTGAAGAAGAAGTGGAGTTTGCTTTCCAGGATGTGCCGACTACCGCGGTTCATGTAAGTTTTTCTCCTTTTCTTCCTATTTATTCATCTTTGGTTAGCCCCTCTGCTCCTCCCTTGGAAAGGAATTCTCCATCCTTGAGCCCTGACTTAATAGTCCTGAATACATCCCTTCCAGTTTGGAATGAAATTCCCAAGATTAGCTCGCACACTGAGCGAGAAGTATCCATCTCAGCTGCTACCAACTCTTTGTTTTCCCTATCAGACCAACATGGAGTACAAAAGTACTCACAAAAACTTATAGAAATAGTTGGGCAATGTCCAATCTCAGTTTTCTGACAATGTTAGGAAGGCATAGGTAGAAATGGAAAAATTGAAGTTGGAAAAACAAGAGGCTGTGTCTGCGTTGCAGACTTGTGATTTAGAGGTACAAAGAATAAGCTTCAACCTAGTAGACAATCTCAAGGAAAAGGGTCAAATAGAGGAAAATGCAAGGACCAAAGAGACTTAGCTCAATCAGGAGCTGGCTATCACTCAAAATATTAGGTCCCCCACTACTAAAAATATTGGTATCTTTACATTAGGAGTGGATTGCAGCTACAATTCTTGTTCTTAGGCTTGTCTTTCAATTCTTGAAGGATTTCTAGGAAATAAATGGAAAATTGGCTCAACAACTAATCACATTCTATAGGCATGTGACTCTTGAGTGGCGAAATCACAAATTTTTATTTCTAGACTTTGTGTGGCTTCCGACGAGGTTTTGAAAGATGTCAGGATTATTGACTAAAGAACTTCTTACATCAAGGCCAGCGAAATTTTCAACTCCCACAAGGTTTCCAAAAGGTACAAAGATTGCCAGATGGTGTTGGCAAGGAGAGTTGAAGAGATCGAGAACTTCAATGTTTTGGTCAAGTGCGGGCTACCTCCCCTTTTCTCCCCAGGAGAATATGTGCAAACAATAGAGAAAATTACAAAATCTATCAAACAAAAGGATCATACTTCTGTAGAACTCCCAAGTTCAAGCACAACGCATGTAGCTAATGAGGATGAGCGTGAATTTTTTTTCCTTTCTCACCTTTATCATTACCTTGGAGTGGTTACTACAAGGTGGGGGATCATGACTTTCAAAGAAGTTTCCAGCTTGATCAAGCCTATAGGCTCATCCATAGTATGTCTTTACCAACTGAAGAAGAATGGTAGGTGCAACACTCCTCCATCCTCAAACTTCAGGAATTTCCAAAGAGTTGAGTTCGTACCTCCACGAGTGAAGGCCCCTGTGATTCACCTAAATTGTGAAGTGTTTTTGTTTTCCTTAGTCTTCCAATCTTTGGCCTTCTTTTTTTTTGACTTTGAAAGTGTTCGGGTTAATGAAGGGTTGGTAAGAAAGATGGGAAATGCACCATGTGGTGGTTGCATGGATTTCTCTCATCATTTTCTTTTTGGAGGAGCACCCAAGACATGTGTTGGAATGGTAGAAGTTTTCTACAAAATTTATTTTTTGAAAACATAAGGTTTTTGAATATGTAACGTGTCATCTCTCTATCCAAGGAAGACTGTGCCTCTTATGAGGTAATATATTTTGGAGACTGTCAAAACTTGTTGGCTTTTCTTTTATTGGTTCTTGCAATGGAAGCTTCAAGTCGGTGCTTTGAGATGATGTGATTGGTCAGTGGAATCCTTTTTCCAAGCCATTTTTTTATGATTTGATCATGCATAGGATTCTATCTTTGAAATATCTAAAAGACATTAATGCAGTTGCTGGGAGTTAATAAGCAAAGATCTTTTGTAGACTAACCAAGGGTTTATAATCAAATTGCGAGTAATCAAGTATCAACATCTAGAAGCAATTACTTCTATACTGAGGTGGTGTTTCTTTCTTTTTGCAGCTATAAGAGGAGAGAGATGACATATTGAAGGGTTGGATTCCAAGTGATAGTTTTTCCTTGTTGAAAAGTGTTCCTTTAGTTTTCTTAAGGTTTTTAGAGTTATTTTCAGAAAAAAGTTACAAAACTACTTTATTTTGGCATGTTATATCTATTAAAGTTTAAACTATTGTTGTATTGGCATTCGACCTTTGTTTCAAAGTTCATTTTATAATTAAATTATGAAATATTGAGGAGAATTTTTTGAGACTATGCATGTATGGCCTTTTTCAAGCTTTCTTTCTTTATATTGTCATTCTGAATGAAACACTATGTGTTACAAGTTGTATCTAGATAGTTTAAGTAGCATATTTCTATGCTTTATGCTTTTATGGTAGAATGGTGGCTTAGCAAAATTGGACTATGTCATTGGAATTTTCTGTGTTTCTGAAAGTTGTTATTTTGTTGTGCTATGTTGTATTGGGAGATATAGTTCTTTTGATTTCTGAAATATTGTTCTTTTACTCATAAGAAATCTTTAAGTTTGATCGGACCTTAATGAACACTGCCTATGGAAAGATCTTAAAGTCTACACTATGCTTGAAGTTAGCATTTTTTGTTCGTTCTCTTTCCAACAATGAGGGGTTGTGGCATTCTGTGTCTATTTATATCAACATAGGAATAATTTTTCTTTGAAATGTTGTAAAAGCTTTGGTGCATCACCTTTTATGTTTTACTTTTACATTTCCTTCTCCCATTATCTCAAAACCTCAAAAGAAGAGCCAACTTTCTATAAAGAAACCCAGAGGTATTCAATGAGATGCAATTTATCCCCCACTCATTGAATTTCTCATAAGACTATCAGAGAAGCGTAGGATTTGATGATCAACACTTATATTATCTGAATAATAGATAGATCTCAATTCAACAATATTTCCCTTCTACTTATTAAATGCAAGAATACAAAATTTTCTATTCTAAATTTGAAAAGGAAAGGATTTCGTCAATGCAAAAGAGTGAAAAATAAATTGAATTGAATATAACATGCAATGAATTCACCAGGGAAAAACATATAATATAGTAAACTACAAATATAAATTTTGTATCAATTTATATTGTGCAAAAAAATAAATAAATCCCCTCCATTATGTGAGAATCTCCAATCATTTATTTCCAACAAGAATACTGCAAGAGAGATTTGTTCATGTACTTCATGACCTTTCAAATTAATTAGGGTTTCCTCCAAAAAATTCTCATGCCTCTCAAGTAATATCCTGAGGTACTTGTATAAGTTGCTTTGTATCATTAGCTTGATACTTTGCAACTCCTCTTGAGAAAATTTGTCATCTTTGTAGAGAAATTTTTCCTGTCAATATCCAATATAGAGATCAGCTAAAATTTCACTCACCTATTTGTTACAATTTCATTCAGTTTAGTGAATTATAGATATTCAATAACTAAGAAATATAGCCAAGTGATTCATGAGATGCTACACAGATGACCATGAAGATCAGTTTCAACTATCCAATACAGAAACAACAAACATATGATTACACAAATTCAATGCAGCCAAAGTTAATCTAGAATGAGGATAATGAATCAAAATACATGAAATATTTAGTAAGAAAAACATAAGAAGTTCATAATGATAAGCTACTAAATTTAGAATTCCCCAACAATGTGAATCCAAAACCCCAGAGGTTTCTTAAAATTCACTTCAAGTGGTGCTTTGAATGTGATCCTGGTCTTGAAGTAATAGGTTTATGTAGAGATAGTAAAGGGATGATGAAGCTTTTGTTTTCCACATGGCCAAATAACTATACAAACAAAATGGTTGAGGCCATGAGAATAAAAATAGAGATGATCAAATATTTTTAGACAAAAGGCATTGAATTCCTTTGTGTTGAGACCAAATCCAAAATCCTTTGGTCCCACTTAGCAAACACAAAGAAAAGAGCACCAATGAATGGGTAATTAGCTAGCTTCACAAGGGACATTAGAGCTCTCATATAGAAAGGATACTATACTGAACACAATGAAATACATATGATATGGAAAATGAAGCCCCATGAAATACACTACAAATAGAATCATCACAATGCATGTAAGAACACAACAAAGGAAAAAGTTATTTTCATCTTCACTACATGGTGTACATTGTTTAGCAAAAGAGGTTGGCCCTGAATCACATAATTATCTAGCAATGAAAAAAACAATTAGCTGTGCATACTACATTCCATTGAAAACAATCCATATATACTACACTTGAGCGAGTAGATGAAATGGTTGGAATCAACTATCAACTAATGTTGGGATCTGCTATACTTCTGGCTAAACCTATACTGCTTTCAAAAAATAAACATCATTCTAGACAATAATTAGAATGGAAAGTGGGAATTGGCATAGTGTCAATTCCAATCTTAGGTACCTCAGAAGGCAAGTTGGAACTAGAAGCAGGAGTCTCAGTGAGTAATGCTGACAAAAAAGGGGCCAAACTTCAAACATACTAAGTATCACCATATGCAATAGGTTGAAAGATAACAACAATCAACCAATTTACTTTTACTGAATAACATAATTTCTAAATAGTGTTTAAAATCCTAACAATATGTCCTCTTTTTCCAATAGGAATTAAAAGCCACAAGACTACTGAATGTTCAACTTGCCATGTAGGGGAATCATGTCGCAAAACCAATCTATACGGTACTTTTGAACATTTAGCTTTTAAATCTGCTAATTTCACCAAATTCTGTAACATTGGTGGTTGAAATATATGTCTCAGTCCAGTCTTATAATTTTCTTTTGCTTTGACCTTTCTTTATCATAAATTCATTTTTCAAGTTGTGTCTCCAAATTTCTCCATTTCTTAAAGGACACACAACTTGAAATCTGACGAGGAAGATAAAATTTAAAGTTAGAAGTAAAGCTTGATTTCCATTAATATTTTCCAAGTAAATAAATATAACTAATATAAAGATTACCCATTGCAATTAAACTTTCATTTTACAGTGTTTCAAGATTATCATTCAGAAAAATTACCCCAATGGTTACAAAAGAAATTGAGATCAATGAATCAAAGTGTCATGGAAATCAAATTCTTAAAGTACTAGGAATTTACCTATTTAAAAATGGTACCAATACTAGAGCCTTGAAATCCAAGTAATAGGAGCTTTTGAATCTTTTTCTGCTCCAACTAATCTAGGACAAATCTGCTTGAGTGGTTATTCACATCTTCTCTTGATCCATTAGAACTCCCACGAGGAGTGGGCAATGAGAGAAAATAGCATATCAACCTTGTTAATGCCTGCCTAGAAAAGATCATAAACCAGGTGCTTCAAACTCACAACCAAAGCCATAAAATTTTAACAATAACAATGTAAAGAGCTTGAGGGAATGAAAGAATGAACACATTACACAACCAAAACAAAGCTCAAATATTTTTTTCCAGAAATAAAAGGCACACCTTTCCCCATATTTTTCCTTTGATATTATTTTGGCCTTCCTCCTCATATGTACCATCAAAATACACCCAAAAATGAGTGTCTCATGGACACTACACTCCTACCAACTAGATGACAGAAGAAAATCATTTATGATGGGATCCAAATAAGCTTTAATTCACAAATGTACATTTTAGTGTTCAAACAATCCCAAATTCTTAGGAAAAGAAACAACTCAATTTGTTGCTTGTGTGCTTGAATAAAGTCACAATTGGAGCCAAACCACATGCAAATTTTTTTGAATCATGTGTGACAATGTAAATGGAAAAAAGAATGGGACAACTTGGTTTTTGAGGAGAAACAACTAGGAATTTTCACTACTAGAAAAATCAGTCTCCTACCAGTATTTGATTCTAGACTCTTGCAATTTTGAATAAAAGCCTACATCAAAACTACAACTCTAGCTATTTCACAAGAATAACCACATTTAGAAACCAACAAACTGGATGTCAACATACCCAAAATTGTAAAGACCAATTCCCAAAGTTTAGTGTTTGAATTGAAATATTTGGTGGTAAGAAAGAACTTTTAAGACATTTTCATCACTATTCCATTGTTTGAATTATGTAGATAAAAACAAGAAAAACAAAAATACTATGTCTAATAGAGATTTGACAAGCTTCTCATCAATTTGGTATGTTACCCAATCATGCATGCAACATACATGAAGTTCGAAGTATTCTTAACACAATAAAAACCGGCCTGACTGCGTACAGATTTGAAAAGTAAAATTAACTAAAACCATGGAAAGTGACTTACCACAAGATTTTGCACAAATCGTGTCTGATGCAGAAAAATGGGCAGAGGTTGCAACCCTAAATCAAGCATCGTGCTTTCACTTCTCCATTTTGGCGAGCTACCTTGAAAATTAGGTTTCGACTTTCACTTCTCCATTTTAGTAGGCTACCTTCAAAATAAGGTTTATGCTTTCACTTCTCCATTTTAGTGGGCTATGCCTATCTTGATGAAGACTTTAGAGTATGTTTATTAAAATGGCCAAGATTTTAATAATGATCACATTTTGGTATTTTAAATACATATATAAAATTATTACTAGCAATTGCACCTTGGTGTGCAATAGGTACGCCGAAGAGGTATGAAAGGTCAATTAGAGAAAATTTTGGTGTATTTTTTTAGACATATGTGTAGTACATGAGGTCAATTGGTAGGTCATTTAGCAAATGATGTTGTTTATGTAACAAAGGTCTCAATTAGCATTCACTCAATAAATATATATTTTAAATATAATTTTTCATTAGACAAAATTATATATTTGTAATAGTAAATTTATTATAGGAGTTTAGTTTATTTTTTCTCTATCCAGCTCTCTATATCTTATCTATATCTCCTCTCCATTTTATGTCTTTCTCTCTCTATATCTTATCTCTATCTTCGTCTATCTTTTATGTCTTTCTCTCTCTATAAGTTTGTCTGTCTATATCAAATGTCAGGCTACCTTAAGAATAACTCCCCAAGGAAACATATCATTCTTGTATTTTTGGCATGAAACAAGTAATAAAATGTTATTTTTTCTTTTCTCTATCTCTCTTTCCCTTTCTATCTCTCTTGTATCATCTCTCTTTTTTCTATTCCTTTCTCTTTCAATCTTTCTCTCCATCTATATCTCTATTCCTCTTTATCTCTCTACCTCTATATTTCTTTGTCTCTATCTCTTTTTTTTGTCCATCTTTACCTCTTCTATTATAATTCAACTAATTTATATAATCATACTTGTAAACTATTTGTAATATCATTATTTTCCTCTACTAAATGTAGAGTATGTAAACTTATAAGTAGCTTAGTATATATTTGAGAATTCTATCAATATTTATCTTCCACACTACATAGTTGGGCCCTTTGAGGAGTTGGGCATTCAATTTAGAAGAAACTTTGGTGTTCATATGATGACACCACAAAAAAAATTTATTCCACAAAAAATATTTATTAATAATTTTATTTGTAATATTTATTATTAATTATGGCAGGCTACAATTGAAAATAAGGTCTTGACAAAGGTTTTAGAGTATGTTTATTAAAATGAAAATTATGTCCAAGATTTTAATAATGATCACATTTATTTAGTCATTTTTCTTTGTCTAATATTAGTCATTTATTTAGTCATTTAGTTGTGATTTTACTCGATGACCAAATTAGTCACTTATAAATGACCAAATTAGTCATTTATTTTCCCAATACTGCTAGTGTTAGTCATGTGACTAAAAGTTTTAGTCACATAGTCATTTATTTTCCAAATTCTACTAGTGATAGCATTGTCTAAAATAATTTTGTTTGGAACTCCAAACTTGATCAGAATATTGTTCAATAGGAAGCCCAATACCACCTTACTTGTTGCTTTCCTTGTAGGTATTGCTTCTACCCATCTTGCAAAATAGTCAGTGGCAACAAGGACCCATGAATGTCTCCCACTAGACTTTTTTGGAATCTCCCCAATAAAATCAATTCCACACTATTGGAAAGGGGCTTGAACAACAATACAACTGAGTGGAAACTTCTTGAAGACTTCAATTTTCCTACAAATCTTTGATAAGCATTACAAGTCTTAACAAAATTATGAGCATCCTTAAAAATAGCAGGCCACTAGAATCTTGCTCTCAAGACCTTATGAGAAGTGGTCTTTTCCATGTAATGGCCACCACACAGTCCATTGTACATTTCTTGCAAGAGTTCTAATGCCTGCTTTCCATCCACACACTTAAGCAGTGCACCATCCAGGTTTCTCCACCACAATTCATTTTCAATAATCACATTCTTAATGGCATGCAACTTTAATGTTCTCTTATCATTATCAACCATATATGCATGACATTTCAAAGTTTGTAAATATTGAACAATTCTCCTATACCAACCACACATTTGAATATCACAAATTGGTGTAACATCAACAATCTCTATTTGATTAATCTGATTAGCTTCTAGATTAGTCTTTGCCATTAGTTTTGCTAGGCCATGTCTGCTAACTAGTTGATCTAGACATCAATATTGAATTTTTGAATCCTTTTGATCCATCTACACCTTTTGCCTATAGTCTCTTGTTGAGTGAAGATATCTTTCATAGCAACACTTCATACAAAAGCTATGACAGTAGCTCCCACTAAGTAAGTTATGAAATTCCTCACAACTTTGACTAGAGCATATGCTTGTTTCTCAATCATATCATACTTGAGCTCTATAGCCTGTAAAGACTTGCTAAAGAATTTTATGGGTTGTTCATGGCCCTCATTATTTTTTTGGAGTAAGACAAAAACAATAGTATGGAATGAAGAAAAGGAGAAAATGTGCATTGGTTTAAAGAAATCTGGAGATTTCAAAACTGGAGCCTCCTTAATAGCTTGGCTAAATTTCTTGAACACCTAACTAGGCTCCTCACTCCAAACCACCTCTCATTTCTTTAGCATCTTGGAGATGGTTCTTGTGATTTCTACAAAGTTGGTCACAAATCTCCTCAAGAAATTCATCTATCTAAAGAATGATTGAATGCCTTTAACATTCTTTGGTTGAGGTATCTTATCTATGGCTGACACCCTTTCAAGATCAATCCTCACTCCCTCTTTTAATACAATATTCCCTAGTGATTTTCCTTAAGTAACACCAAAAGGACATTTCTTTAGATTCAATGAGATCCCATACTCTATTGATAAATACCTTCTCCAAGTGTGTGCAATGATCTTCCTCTTTCTTGGAGTGGGCAGTTAAGTCGTCCTGGTATATGGCCATAAATAATTCAGGGTATGTGCAGGATCATGATGGGCCAAAAAGTCGTGATATGATGGGTATATGTAGGGTGTGTGGCTGACAACTTTTTTTTAACCCAAAATTGATGAAACAAAAAGGGTTTTTAAAGGAGATTACTAGCTTTCCACCAATATAAATTATACTTTACTTTGAATTTAATAAATAATTATTATTCATTTTCTATTTGAATTATGACTAAATTATTGATTGATAGGCTAATTGAAAAACATCTATAGCTTTCAAACGGTATCACATATTTTGAATAAAAAACATGCGTCACATTCTATGCTTCACATACTATAGGATTAAAAAAATAAAAAATGAATTTCATATAGTTTTGACCAAGTTAAGGTGGTCAGACATACGAGTTTTTATATTTTTTAAAAGTTGTAATAAAAAGTTCATAACTAATTATTTACTTGGAAAAAAATTACAAAAAAATAATCATCACATCTGGACATGAGTCCTATACTTATATCTAAAATATTATAAAAAAATATTATCATTTTATTGTGGTTAGGGTGGTTAGACAAACACCTACTTCTTATTTTTTCCCTGAAATTTAAGTACTACTGCATTGAAATGCCAAATTTTCACCAAATAGATTTTTTTTTTGAAATAAACCTATTAGTTTAGAAACTACATTCAATTTTCTACAGATTCTATTCTTACATATTTTTGAATTAATATAGATAACTTATGCAAATTTTTACATCAAGTTTCCTAACTCTGATTTTTCTAATTTTTTTGCCACTTAAGGGCGTATTTTTTCCATGATGATCCTGCACATACCCTTTAGTAAAATCAGAAAAGGATATGTCCATAGCTGTTTGGAAAGTAGCACCTACATTTGGTAAGCCAAATGGAATCCTCACATATACAGAGGTGCCCCATGGAGTGGTGAATGCAGTCTTGTAATGCTCAGCCTCCTTTAATTTAACTTGGTTATAACTTGAAAAACCATCCATCATTGATAGTAGCTCATAGCTAGTTACCTTCTCTAACATGAATTCCATGTTTGACAATGGATAGTTGTCCTTTAATGATGATATATTTATATTTATGAAGTCCACACAAAACCTTATATCACCATTCTTTTTTCTAACTGGCACAAAATTATACACCCACAAGGAATGCCTTATAGGTTTTATGATGCCAGTATCTCTTAGCTTTATCAGCTCCTCTTGCATCTTAGGAACTAAGGTAGGATTAATGGACCTTTTCTTTTGTCTAAAAGGCTTAGCACTTTCCTTCAGAGGAATATCATGCTGAAATTATTCCTCTGTATATGGTTTTAGGTCATCATATGACCAAGAAAAAACATGTCTATATTTTCTCAGTAAGGAAATTAATATTTCCTTAACTTGAGGTTTCATCTTCTTTCCTACATATACTTTCTTAGGGGCAGTTTTAGTCCCCAAATTCTCTTCTTCCAGGTCCTCTAGATGGGTGGTAGTTGCTTTGATCTTGATTATCAAAAGCCATTTCCAATGCTACAAGGCCCTTGGGGATTTTTTTGTCTTTAGTTGGGTTACCTCATTACCAAAGACTATCCTTACCATCTATATTTTCCAAAAATGCCCCAAAGTCAATCTCTTGACCTTCATATTCATCTACACATCTCAAAAACTTCAAAATATCTTTATCATCGCTAAAGATCTATTAATTATGTATATTGTCAAGGATGGATGGCCTTGATTATATCTCAACTTTAGAGATACCTGCAAAGGTTATATCATTAAGACTTAATACCATATTAGCAAGTAATTTTGCCACTCAATTTTGTCATCTCTCCATCCAATCGATTCCAAAAGCATCAAACTACTCAATGGAATCGTAGCCAACATTTCTATATTGTTTTGGTTTGTTGTTTTTGAAACTATATTTAGCTCTCACTTGTAATATCACAAGCTCAAAATCACCAATTGCCATTAATTTTTTTCTTCCATGCTTTTCATCTAGCCTTAATCCCAATAACAATGCTTTATTTTCTACCGCATTATTTTTGCAGATAAAAGACAAAGTCAAAGAAAATTTGTATGTGTTGCTAGTAGGTGACACCAACAATATTCTTGCACTAGATCCTTCCTTGGAATTTGCACCATCAAAGTACATTTTCCAAAGTCCATCCTTATCAGATATTCTTACAACTTCATCATCTATAGGTACAAGGTGCCTATCAGTTTCTCTTGGTACTTATTCCACCTTGAATTCACTGATATCAATGTCTATAAAAAGAATTGTATCATCTTCAAGAGCATGCTCCAACATATGTGGCACCTTCGGCTCTTGTACCACTTGTACATCCTTACCATCAATAGGGAAGGTGGCATAAGACATGCCACACTACATACTTCCTCCCATGGATGCACTCCAATTTCTTGACAACAACATTCCATAATTAGGTGGGATATCTACTACCACCACACTCATCTTAAAATCCTCTGCATACATTCTAATCTATAAGGAAGTTCATTGATCACACTGGTAATAGGGAGTTCCATTAAATCCATAGCATAGCACTTACCATGATTGATTTCTACTTTTAGCCCCAATACCTCCATAATCTTGGCTAGCATTATGTTGTTGGACACTCTAGAATCAATAATACAATTTTTCAAAAAATTTCCCTCAATAATCAGCGAGGAAGAATGGGTCTATCTTTCTAGGACAAGCAATTATTTAATTTCCTAGAAAGATATGAGGGATCTTAGTGATTAATCCCTTAACTTCTTTTCCCTTTTTATCCTTTTCACTCACTTTGGGTGGAGTAGGCACCACTAAATCATTACAAGCTATAGTAGCACCATTGATAAGGGCTACTACCTTACGTTTATGCTCATATATTCTCATCATTTCAAGAAGGGGAACATATACTTTTACTTGGATAAGTAATTGAAACATATCAATAGGGGTGTAATTAGGTAATTCAATTGGAATCATACCTTGTTATGCACCACTTTCCTTCTATCAATTGATTTTTTGCTGTTTCAACTCTAGGCCTAACCTATTTTCTTGCTACTTCATAAGAGTCTTTTGTGCCTTTTCCTTCATAGCAGGGGATTTGAGCTCTACATCCATCTTTCATTTATCTAACATTTTATCCCAAATATTATCTCCCTTGCTTTCCTTAGCTTTAACTAATTTTGATTTTCTATTAGACTCTTTCTCTTTGCTTTTGGAATTTTGCTCCTTGATGAAAAGACCAACATGACTACCTTGTTCACCACCAACCATTCTATTTTCTAAGTGATATGAGCTTCTGGCTTGGGCAGCCAAAGCCATAGTATATCTCACAATCTCTTCATCTGAAGGTCTTCTCAGGGACACACCATCTTCAATTGCTTCCAAATTGTATACTTCAGTATCACTATCAATATCCTCATTAGAGAGAACTTGCTAGTGATATGCACTGGCAATTTTACTTTAGTCATCTACATCTATTTCATGAGACTCAATGTCGGATGAACACTCATTATCAACAAAGTTAGAATAATTAATAATCATATTTATATCTTGATATAATCCTCACTTGACTAATCACAATCCTTAGGCACATCTTCCTCTACTTCAACCATCTGTGCAACTACACATTGATGAGGGGGATGAGGCATCTAACAAACCATACACCAAGGAATTTCATCAGAAAAATTCCCTGAATTATTCTACAAAGGATCAAGAGGAACTTTGTTATGAGCATTTCTCTAATTACTAGGGATAGGCTTCCCATTGTGAAAGTTTGTATTATAGGGATGATCCTGCAACCATGGAGGTATTTCATTCTTATGATAATTGTTTGAATGAACCTTGTCTTGCATTACAATTCTATCATTCATAGTCTTCATGAAATTATTAATCTTATCTTCAAGAGTGCATCCTTTACCACCATAAGTTTTATCCTCCTTTTTTAGTTTTTTGTGAATCTTTACATCATCTATTCTTCCAAGTTTACCAGTCGCTTTACTAATGTTATCAAAATGGACAACCACCTTATAATCTTCCCTCAATGTTTGAGGATTCTAATCAAGTAAACGGTAGCTCATCTTCACATCAAAAGAATTGTAGTAATTTACTAAGCACACATTATCATTCAATTGTAAATAGGGAGGCAATATCTTCATAGCCTTTTGAAACCTTGTATTAAAGTTAGTGAAAGAATAATTTGAACCTTTAGCAATGTTATTGAATTGATTCAACAAATACATTGAATCTATCTTATCACTGTATTTCTCACTAAACAACCTTTTAAATTATTCCCAAGAGCCAATACTTTTAGCGTGAAAATTCTAATACCACTCCCTAGAATCCTCAGTCAAGGACGACATGAATAATTTCATCATAACATCCTTTGATTCTACTTCAAAATCATCTATGATGTTGGCGAATGCATTGAGATGATCTTCGCCACTCATAGCATTATTTCCAAAGAATTTGACTAGAGTAGGCCTGAAATCTTCAGGAAATGGGTTAGGATATCTAGGCATTCCAGTGAAACACAACTACTAATACCTTTCCAATTGTAGTGGTATTCTAATTTTTCTATCCCTATGAGCATTTCTAGGATCATCATCCTTTTGGTTGTTATATTGATTTATATCCTTACCCTTTCCACTTTTGTCATTACCAGCACCTCCCTTCTTGTTCTCCTCATCATCTTCAGGATATGAGTTCTTGTTTCTATTATTTCCTCCACCTCCTCCACCCTGATCTCCACCACCACCTCCACTGGTAGTGTTTCCTTCAAAATTATTCTTCTTTTGTGACTCGCTATCATTATTTCCAGAGCTCAAAAGCCTTTGGAGTTGGTGTACACATTTTAAGAAAAGCAATCTTTCTAGCTATTTCTACATTAGTACCTTCTATTTTAGCTTTCTTCAAATCTTCTTGTAGTTTATCATTCTCCAACTACAATTTCAAGATCTTAGGATTTGGGGGTGTAGTGTATGGAGTAGGATCATTTTTTTCATTATTGGTGGGGTTTTTAAAAGTATTGAAGGTATTTTTTGTCTAATCAATGAGATTCTTCCCATGATCTATAAATGATGATGTCTTAGTATCAACATGATTTGAGGCTCTAGTAGTTGCAATAGACATGGTATAGGTATTAGTAGTAGACGTTCCCATCTGAACTGTTACTTTGGGAATTTTAGGGGTAATCTCAACATTCAACTTGGAAACATTTTCAACGAAGGCTTTGCACCTAACAACATCTTCTCCCATCTTCACTATTTTTTGTTTATGAGCATCTCTCTCAAGTTTCTTAGCTCTAATCCTATCTTCCTTCTCCTTCAACCCCTTCTATCTATTTTATTCTTCTTCCTTAAGCCTAAATTCTTCTTCTTCTAAGGATTGCATGTATTTGTCTATGTCTTCTTCATTTTCTAAGATATTTCCAGCCTCACTAGGCATAAGAGTATAGTAGGCTTGATCAAATGGGTCTTCCTCAAGGGAAGTGTGCACTTCTATATTAGGAGATTCTCCTCTTGGTTTGAAATTATTTCCATTGAAGACAGATCTGAAACCATGGGTTAAAGGCTCCAAGAACTTATTATTCTTATCCCAAAAATCCTACCTATCCTCCTCTCTTGACACATCAAATTCATTGTCAAATACTTGCTCAATAGGAAAACTCCCTTGATCTACATTAGGCTCTTCAATTTCATGTGCTTCTCCCAAGATATTTGCACTATTTACTTCATTATTAAAAGTAGGAGATGTTTCAACAAGGGATTCTATAGACTTACCTGATTCAATAGTTTTCTTCACCCATGTCAGTTTCTTGTCCTTCACAAGCTTGGGCTCTAGCTTTTTCTTTGGAGGCTTCTTCGTGTAGCATCTAGTATTCTTCATGGTGAAAAATGTATTAGAATCCTTCTTCTCACGTTCTCTTTGAGAATTTATCTTTACACTAGTATATGAGACCTCAAAGTCACCACCCATAATGCTGGAAAATAGGAAGTGATTGCACTTCAACTTGGTATTTGTAATTTTAGAAAAGACTCTGAACATAACCCAACACAAAGTGACAAAATTAACCAGGACTTTGACGTATAAGACAAGATGTGGATTTTTTGCTACAATTTTGAACTAATTATTCTTCAACAATGAAGAATAATATAATACTTGACTCTAACTGGACTTGATCTGGACTAGAGACATTAGACTTAGCAAGTCCCCAACAGAGTCACTAGTCTATTGGTTATGTTTTAAGAATCAAGCTGATCTTTAGAATTACCTATGGAATTTTCCATTTTTGATACTTAGTAATCTAAAGGGATTGGCCAATGAATGAGTAAAAGCTGCAAAAATTTCATTCCTACAATTTGGGCTCAGTGAAACTGGGGAGGGTAATCCCACAATGTATACTCAAGAATTTATGCAACTAATATTTAATACATTGTAAACAATAGATAATTCTCATATAATCACTCAACAATGTAGTATATAAAAAGGTTGGAAATTGTTTTAGTAATATACTACACTTGGAGTATGAGAATAATGAAACTCAACATAACTACAATGGTAACTCACTTGAAATTTTTATAAAAAAAGAGTAATTGGATGATGAATTGACCCAATAACTATGTTATGAATACTTTACTCATACCAGTGCCTTATCCTAAACATGAAGTCAATCTTTACCTTTGCAACCAGATAACATTTTCACATATAGCATCATGTAAGCTTGGAATATACTGCATTACAACACTGCATTAAACCCTAGACCATTACTTCTTGTGGATACCCTAGCACCTAATTCATATCAATCAACAATTTCATTCAAGCATTTACACTAATCCATTGAATTAACAAGCAAGAACAAAATCATACATCTATTGGAATTCAATAGAGATGAAAACAACAATCCTTGATTATATTTATTCATAACTCATAGAACAAGTATAGAGGAGAGAAAATGGCCATGAGATTGGCATCATTATGTATTGTATTTGCTATATTTCTTATCAAAATTACATACGTAACAACAAAATGACAACCTAAGGAAAAAAGTTAGCATTTTCAGTATTCCTTTCTACAATTCACTATATTAATTGTAATAAAACCAAACCCTGCTTTCTGGCCTTGAATTCCTTCTTATAGAAATGAAGGAGCTAAACAAGTTTAGGCCAGAAAGCACACATGTCACTATTTTATTAGACCATTGTAACATTAATATTTTTTTAGTTACATTTGAGCTCTTAGGTAGTTGGAAGATGCATGAGATGAAAGTAGTCCTCATTCATTTCTGGAGATCCGGTCCCACATTCAAAAGGTATCATTTATTTGTTACAACGACTCCCAAATATCTTCCATGAGATCAAAAAGTGTTTTCCTCATGCACATCCAACCAAAAAAAAATTAAAAAGAAGGAAAAAGCAATAAAATATATAAAACTGTTATATCCACATCAACATTTGTGCCACCATGTTGAGGAGGGAACAACATATTTTGCAATAATTTAATAAAATCATAATTTGCACTATTTTCATGCTATGCATTGTTTCCCTCCTATTCGTTATTCACCATATCCATTATTATCCCCCTACAAGCCCATTCAATATATTTCTCTAGCCAAGTGATGTATTCCTCTTCAATAGGAAACTTCACATCCAATAAAATTTGCACCTTTGCACTATGTTGGGTATATCTTGCATCAATTAAGGCTCTGGCCTCTCTAAAAAAAGCATCCATTTTTGTTTCAATCCCCACCATCATGTCAACATTTGAATTCAACATGGTGTAATCAACCACAATCAATGCCATCTTAGTTGATGTGAGAAGCTCTCACAAATCATTCCTCCATGTATCAAATTCTTGTAACTCACCTTTGTGATTCAATATCATAGGTATACCATGTTCCTCCATTTCTTTGAATACTTTTAGCTTATTTTGGAGTTGCATACCTAGCTTTCCATGAAAGGTCGTTATCTTATTCACTAGGTCAATAATTTGTAATATTTCAGGGATATTAGTAGATGCCTCAAGATCTTCCTTCATTTTAAGAATCATTTCTTTTAAAGCACCTACTCTAGTACCCCATTTTCCCCATTCATTTTTGAAAGCTTCCTGAACTTGCAAGTACCTTGTATTTGCTTCATGAATACTCCTATAGGCTACCCACGCATCATCAACTCTATTATCTAATCTGGTCACCCTATGTTTCAATACATCCTCAAAGATGTCATTTTCCACCTTAACTGTTTCTAGATTGGCCTTCTTTGTGTTCTCCTTTTCCTTCTTTAGTTGATTTTTTAATTCATTAATCCTCAAGGATAATGTCTCCCTGTCTTGTGTAGAAAAGTTTGAAGGAGAAGAGGCTTGCAAAGAGATTATCATCACAGACTAACTAGCCTGAACAATGACTCTCATCTTTTTTATCTCATCCAAGGCCTTATTATACTGCTTCACCAAGGAATCATAATTCTTCTAAGAAATTTGTGTTGTGTCTACACTGCGCAATACAACATGGGCAGTTAACAGAGCTTCCCTGATAGTTGTAATATATGTGGCCCTCTTTACAACCAAGGAATCCATGACCTCTTCAATAGGCCTAGTGACCTCATGCTTTCTAGTATTGGGTGCCATAGACCATATTGCAAGAGTATGCAAATTTAAACTATATCCAGATCAAATGCAATAGCTGAAGTGATAATGCACCCCAATAGTAACATGATTCCACTAGATATGAGATCATTTTCCTAGCTTCAATAGGAGCAATAGTTGTAATCTCATCCATAATCTTTTCTTTCTTTGGCCTTTGAGCCTCTTCTTGTTGAGAAGGATCAACATTAGCCTGCACCATAGAAAAATAGACCCTTGTCATTTTCATGGTCTTTTAGGCCTTGCTTCATGATGTTTGGTCTATTTTTCTCTAATTTTATGATGTAATGTGGCTTGAACATGCATATTTAGGTACTAAAATTCAAATAATGGCATCTTGTGAAGGTGTTGTGAAGTGTTGTAAAAAATTTATACACTCTTCTAGACTCTATTCATTACAGTTCACCTAAAAATCTCCTTTTCATCACTAAACAAGTCCTATTTTGAGGTCTTGTAAAGTCTTGTAACAAGATTTCACACTTTTCTAGGCATAACTTCACTATTCACCCCTTTCTTGTGCTTTATTTGACCCCTTTATGCCCTTATATGCTTTAATTAAGTGCATTTTTGAATGTAAACCTAACAAACAACATTAAATACAAGATTATTCCTGACACCCATTTTTAGGTCCTAGGTGGCACCCATTCACCATAGGTGGCGAACGAGTCCACCTTGGCTAAAAATTCAAAAAAATTCAAAATTCCTTTCAATTTCTTATTCAAAAACACTTCATGTCGGCTTGTGATGAGGTATGAATGGTTTACTAAGGAAAAATATTGTATAAATAAGTAATTCTCACCTCATTTTACATCCTCCAACATTCATGCACCATATTCAAGCAATTTCAAGCATTCAAGCATCTTACAACATCAAATCAAGCACTATTCAAGCATTTTGGAGCATCCATTGACACTACTTTAGATTTTCATAATCAAGTGTTTGGTAGGTTGATAGAATTTGCATGTTATTTTTTTATCATTCTCTTGCATTTCATTATTTTATTAAAGGTTTGATTACCAAAGTGGGGTTTGACCAAGGCAAACCCCTATTTTCTAACCCTCAACCATTTTTCCCCTCTTGCATGTTTGTTTGTAGACCTAGGTATGCAGATTTAACAAGCAATTAGGTGATTAAAGATTGTCCAACAATTCAACTAGGTTGTTCAAGTCAAATCAACTTTATTTCAAGCTTGGAGAAGGTTTTCTATCCATTTTCTACAAAATTGACTTCGACAACCCAACAAGCATACATTTTTAGATCTGGTGTTGCAAAGTTGTCTCCTGATTTCCCAAAATTTTGGGAGAGGACTGATTCACCACTAGTGGTGAATGAGTCCCACCTTAAGACTGAAAATATAGATTTTGTCAGATTCTGGATCACAACAATCAGAAACTTGCTTCTGACAGTTTTTTAGTAGTAGTAGGACTAATTCGCCACCCTGGGTGAATGAGTCCCATTGTTGATTTTCAGTAATCTCAGAAAAAATTCAAACTACTCTAGATTCCTCAAATCTTGCCCAGGTGCACTATGATTTAGCCTTTCTCTTTCTGTTTTGCATTTATTCATCTTTTAGTTCATTGTTTGCATATCACAATGTGTTTTCCAGTATAGTTTAAATCTTAGCTTTTTTATTCATAATATTTCATTTAAATCACTTAATTTCACTTAGTTCACTTCATTTAGCTTAGATAACATCATACATAACATAATTTGAATGAACCCCTTAGCATTTTTGTCCCTACCTCTCTCCTTTTATGTGAAAAACCCTAGAAGAGCTAGAGAAGTGCATTGGTGCCAAAAATCTATAGTTTATTTTGATGAACCTGCATTTTGAACACTTTGCATTTCTGGTTTCATTCACATATTGCATCATAGATTACATTTGCATCAACATTCAATTAGGATATTTTTTTTCTTTTGCATTCTAGGGCTTTTCATATTGCATTAGTACAAAATTCATTTAGGTTTTGTTTTTGCATTGCATATCATTGAATTTTTTTTTTTTGCATTTTTCATCCTTAATTGTATTTTGTAGAGCACTAGAATCATTTTAAAATTTCTAAAAACCCACAAAAAATACCATATTGGGGCTCATTCGCCACCCTGGGCAAATCAGTTCCTCTGCACTTTTTAAACCACATTTCTGGCATTTTTCTGCATTTCATTTTCTTGTTCTTGCATTCTATTTTAATTTCTAGACTCTCCATTTGTAATCATTTATTGCATCTTAGTTTATTTGCATCATGGCATTTTCTTTCAATAAGTTTTAGAATTCATCAAAATCCTTGGTAGACATGTCCAATTGTGCCTTTGGCTATGACCCTAATGACCTTGAGCTACCTCATCGTCCTTCAACTCCTCCTGAAGTAGACATCATTGGAGAAGATGATGATAGCATGAACAAGTTATACAATAAATGTCTTGATCACCTTGAAACCAATGCAACTCCATCCATGAAGTCACAAGATCTTCCTACTATTGTACCTCTTGATCACTTTTCATATTTACATCTTAAAATCAATGAAGGACCTCAGGTTCCTCCCTCAAGTGGACCTAGTTCCTCTAAACAAAACTCACAACCATCTTACGATCACACTACCATAAAACATGAAGAAAGATATGGTAAAGGCTTCACTATTCTAAGAAAACAAGGTTGTGACACAAAACATGAACATGACATCTATCAACTTCTTGAACAAAAATCAATAGACAAAAGCACACCATGACTAGGATATCAAGATCCTTCTCATCCTGATAGACCTCCTTTTCAACCTAGGAGACTTAGGGATGTTGGCATAGTGATCTTGGATGCTCCTCCTAACTTGAACATTCTCCTTCCACATGAACAACCATCATCCCCTTCCAATGACAAGGATGTTAGGATCCCTATGGGTCCTCTTCCTCCTATTCATGAACAAGGAGAATATCGCAAATGAAAATGAACTTACAAACTGAAGATACTCAAGTTTCCTACACATCCTCCACTTGAATGTGAAAGGAGACTTCAACTACTTTTAAACAAAGGTCTTATACTTTTACAACCTATGAATAGGCTGGTTATTCTCCGTAAAGATTCTAACATACCATTTTGAAAATATCATTGCATCCTTGGTCATCAAACAGAAGAATGTCAGACATTGAAGGACATATTGGATAAGTATCACTACATTGATACTGATTGTTTCCCCATCATACCTTCAAACAACCAAATACCATCATCATGCCATAGTTGTAGAATTCTTTATTCTCACTATCCCATGATCCTTTTCCATCACTCAGCTAGGTTCATTCTTGCCTTAACACTTTGTGGGGGAAAGAAATTTTTAGCCTTGTCCTTGTAATGCATTTGCCTTTGTCTCTTAACTATGTTATCTCTTTTCTGCTTAGCCATTTAAGATTGAGAAATTAATAACTTAGTTAATGGTTGACATACATTTTCATTACTTGTTCCTTTTCGTTTTTCTTTCTTGTGTGTATCATTCTCCCCCATTACGTTCATTTGATGTTTTCTCTCTCCTCATACACTTCTTCTATTTGTACCTCTCTTCTTCTATATGTCGTGCATCTTCACTTTTACTATTTCTTTTTGTCTTTTCCTTTTTGGGATGACACAAAACATAGAGATGCCCTATGTCGCTTCCATGTTAACCCAAAAGGTCCTTGTCTTTTTCTCTTTTTTTTTGTGTTCTCCTTTTGGGGATGACACAAAGCATAGAGATGCCCTATGTCTCTTCCATGTTGACCCAAAAGGTCCTTGTCTTTTTTTCTTTTCATTTATGTTTTCCTTTTGGGGATGACACAAGGCATTAAGACCAAAATGTCTCCTCCATGTTGACCCAAAATATTTTCCTTTTCTTTCACCTTTTTGTTTTCTTTTTGTTTTTTTGTTTTTACTTGTGGGGACGATGCAAAGCATTGAGACCGCAATGTCTCTTCCATGTTGACCCAAAATTGACTTATCTTTTTATTTTGTTTTCATTCTCTTTGTGTCATTCTTCTAGTTCTATGTGCTTTGGGGAATGATGATAGTTTTGAGCTCTTTCATAAATATATTGTAGCAGCGAACATACTGACCCCAAATCCATAGATCCCTTATGTGTTTGGTGTGTTCTTTTCTAGGGGGAAACTCCCTTTATTTTTATTTCATTTTCATTGACATGACGAAGCCTAACTTTGAAACATATGACTTGGCATAGGGCTTTCCAAGTTGGCTCTCATGTCTCATTTTCTTTTTGCATTTTTTTCCCTTTTCTACTTTAAAGTAATTGCTCACAAAACAGTGTGTAGAGATTCCTTTAAAGTGGGTGGAATAGATTACCATTAATACATTTTCATTCTTGGTTCTTAGTGTAGCCTTGCCATTTCATACGATGCATTTGTCACTTTGTGGATGACATTGGGTGTGATGTCCTTCGTAAGTGCGATCTATCTTAGCAATACATTCCTCTTGGTGGCTTGATGCAACAAACTACATCCCCTAAGTTGTAAATATGCTTTTCTTTGATTGGTCCTCTCTTGGAGACATTAGACACAATGTTACCTAAGTGACTAACCTTGCATGAACTTAACAAGACTCCTTTGAACATCTTTTACATTTTACTTTTTTGCATTTTACATTTTGAATTTTTGTCACCTTGAATAATGCAACTTGCATGCCTATGGTACATTTGTTTTTGTTCATGAGTTCTAAGCATACGAAGCTTTGCTTGTCTCATGAAGCACAAACCAAAAATTTTCCTTGTGGCACCTTCTTAAAGTTATCAAGAGGTATAACTTTGATATGGTTGAGTGGGAAGCCCATCTAGTGGCATGAATTTTCCCCATAGCTACCTTTGTGTTTGTGAGTGCATACAAACTAGCATATGTATCTCCCCTTTTTGAGATTCCTCACCCCACAAATAGCCAAAAATTTTGTGGCCCTAGATTGAGTATACTTGGAACTTCTCACCCAGTAGACCGCCATGAGTTTTGTCACCCCAAAGTGAGTATACATTCTCTTTTAGCCTAGATATAATCCACAACTAGTTGGATAGATGATTGAAGATTCATCCGATTCTCAACACTTGTGTGTTCCTTTGTTCTTATGCTTAGTTTTCCATGGGATCTTCACCATCCGTCTTGATTTTTGTATTCCATCTTGCTAATGTAAGTACATTTGAGCCCTCCTCTCGATGTTCATGGATACTTTAGTGTGAGTTTGAAGCAAGTTCATCCTCTCACTAAAGTGGGGGCTAAATGCACCATAGAAAAATGGATGCTTGTCATTTTCATGGTCGTTTAGTCCTTGCTTCATGATCTTTGGTCTATTTTTCTCTAATTTTATGATGTAACATGGCTTGAACATGCATATTTAGGTACTAAAATTAAAATAATGGCATCTTGTGAAGGTGTTGTGAAGTGTTGTAAAAAATTTCTACACTCTTCTAGACTCTATTCATTACAATTCACCTAAAAATCACCTTTTCATCACTAAACACGCCCTATTTTGAATTTTTGTAAAGTCTTGTAACAAGATTTCATGCTTTTATAGGCACTTCACTATTAACCCCTTTCTTATGCTTTATTTGACCCCTTTATGCCCTTATATTCTTTAATTAAGTGCATTTTTTAATGTAAACCCGACATTTAACATTAAATACAAGATAATTCTTGACACCCATTTTTAGGTTCTAGGTGGCACCCATTTGCCATGGGTGGCGAATAAGTCCCCCTTGGCTCCAAATTCATAATTTTTCAAAATTCCTTTCAGGTTTTTATTCAAAAACACTTGATGTCAGCCTTTGATGAGGCATGAATGGGTTACTAAGGTGCAAGATTGTATAAATAAGTGATTCTCACCTCATTTTACATCCTCCAACATTCACACATCATATTCAAGCAATCTCAAGCATTCAAGCATCTTACAACATCAAATCAAGCACTATTCAAGCATTTTGGAGCATCCATTGACACTACTTCAGATTTTCATCATCAAGGGTTTGGTAAGTTGATAGAATTTGTATGTTATTTATTTTCCATTCTCTTGCATTTCATTATTTTATTAAGGGTTTGATTACCAAAGTGGGGTTTGACCAAGGCAAACCCCTATTTGCTAACCCTCAACAATTTCCCCCCTCTTGCATGTTTGTTTGCAGACCCAGGTATGTAGATTTAACAAGCATTTAGGTGATTGAAGATTGGTCAACAAGTCAACTAGGTGCTTCAATTCAAATCAACTTTGTTTCAAGCTTGGAGAAGGTTTTATGTCTGTTTCCTGCAGAATTGACTTCGACAACCCGACAAGCAGACATTTCCAGATCTAGTGTTGTAGAGTTGTCTCTTGATTTCTAAAAATTTTGGGAGAGTTTTTATTCCCCACTAGTGGCAAATGAGTCCCACCTTAAGACTAAAAATGTATATTTTTTTAGACTTTGGATCCCGAAAGTCAAAAACTTGCTTTCGACACTTTTTCACTAGTAGCAAGACTAATTCACCACCATGGGGAATGAGTCCCACTTTTGATTTTCAATAATCTCACATAGCATTCAGACTACTCCAGATTCCTCAAATCTTTCCCAGGTGCACTCTGATTTAGTCTTTCTCTTTCTATTTTGCATTTATTCATCTTTTAGTTCATTGTTTTCATATCACAGTGTGTTTTCCACCATAGCTTAAATCTTAGTTTTGCATTCATAATCATTAATTTAAATCACTTAATTGCACTAATTTCACTTAATTTAGCTTAGATAACATCATACATAACATAATTAGAATGAACCCCTTAGAATTTTTGTCTCTACCTCTCTTGTTTTAGGTGGAAAACCATAGAAGAGCTAGATAAGTGCATTGGTGCAAAAAATTTATGGTTCATAGCCCTTTCTATTTCAAGAATCTCCTTTATTCCTTGACTTCTCTACTAAACCATAAATTTCTTGAATTCCCTAGATTTCACAAACTCATCATCTGCAAGGAATTCATTACAATCCTTGATCCTAGGATCATCATCATTCTTCTCATCATACTACCATAGGATAATTCTATCTTGGGGAGTCTCTGAATCAAGAGTATCTTCAATATTAGGGGGAGGGATTTTCTTCTCCACCTCCTCATCATCGGGAACATGTTTAGCCATTTGTTCTACCTTGGCTACTTGGACATCTTCTTCTTGCACCTCTACAGACTGCTCTAAAATATCCATATCTTGAGGTTGTTCTAAGAGAACTTGTGATCTCACCAGCCTCCTTCACCTTTTCCTTGAAATCACCATTTAGGTAATCCCTTAGTTTTGCAAAATCTCTTTCAAGAGATCTTTAATTTCATCATAAGGGCTCTCATAGAATGCATTCCTTTTCATAATACTCTCTTCCATGTCCATTATGGATGTCCATTCCCTCTTTCTAGATATAACAACCTCATTACTTCTCAAGTTTCTTAATACATCATCTTTGTACAAGAACTGATGATAGATCCCTGATAAGATTTTATCCCTCCTCTTTGTGGTCACAAATCCTTCTAGGTCAAACAACCTAACCTCATCAATAAGTAACCTGAGGTTATTCACGATGATTCCAAATTTTTCATATCCTTCAGGGGCAGTGACTTTAAAGTAAGCAAAAGTACATTGTGGGCTTACCAAAATACCTTTCTTAGGCTTTATGAACATTTCAAAATCCATAAAATCAATCTGCCACATTAAATCCATGAATGCTAATTGGTCAAAGACATACAGGGGTAAGCAGTGTGGTGCTACCTTAGATCCATAAGTCTTGATTAGAGTATATTTAGAATGCAAGAACCAATCTACCCAATTATTCTTTGTATTTGACACTGTTATATCCTTTGGACATATGATATATATGATTGCTAGAGAAAGCCTATGTATAGGTGCCACACCCAAACTCTCCAAGATACTAAATTTCATGACATTTGCAAACATTAAATAATTGGAATTGGGACAATCTTGGTCCCAAATATATGTCTACATTTGGATAGGTAGAACATTATTTTGATCATCCCTCATTCTCAATTTTAACTTTCTTTTCCATCTTTGGTAACCCTCAACTAAAGAATATGCATTAAAATAGAATAATTTGGGAAATGAATAGGGAGAACCTCTTTAATTAGATTAATAAAATCTTCATGTATCTGCTCTACAACAAAGGTAGCATAATCAAAACCAGTGTTCTGATTATGAGCCTGTATATTTACTGCCATCACCAATAGGTATGGGGCTATCCTTGCCTCAAAATTTTGAGCTAGAACTTGATTAAAGAAATAATATGTATTCTTGAAATAATCCACAAATTCCTCACACTCAAAGGATCAATATCTTTAGGAAGAAACCTCTCCTTGCTCTTTCTATGTTGAACAAGCATCTTATTTCTATATGCAAATCCATTGTACTCATATTCGCTATATATACTTGTGCACTTGATGTTTATAGTGTAATTGGGATTTATCCAAAAATATATCCAGAATCTTATCCCTTGTCACCTCAAGGACCACATTTCCATTTTCACTCTTGATTCTTCTATCTATGGGATCATAATGCTTGGCTAACTACATCATTATATCCACCTCCACAAATACATTAGGTACCACTAGCTTTTTGAGGTTGATCCTTGATAGATAACATGATGGCTTACTAGCACACCTCCTGTTAAAAGCATATAAGAACAATTTCCATCCACTCTAAGGTTGTGCCACTTCTCCAATTTCACCAGCATTGTCAATTAACCTACTCATTACAACAACCTAGCTAGTAGGTCTCTTTCCAATTCATGACCCGCCCTCTTTTACTTCTCTAGAGGCCTCTTCCATGAATTTCTCTTGATTCTTCTTTGTACTTTTGGACCTTGAAGATTCCACATGATTAATTGGCATAGGGTTAGCTATTGTGGGTGGCTTTGGCTTAACCGCGAATGAAACATCTTAAGTTTTAAGCCTTTTAACTCTCTTTTTTTTAGGTTTTCTCTCGAGCCTAATGTTCGACTCACTGGGCTCTAGGACATTAATATTTTCAATGTGCTAGGACTAGGGTTTATAGTTTTCTTGATAAAAAAGACCTACCCAACTTTAAAACCCAAGACATAATTTACAGAATAAAAACTCCCAAACCTCACTCAATGTTTATCACCCTAACAGAGGAGGGTATGTGCAGGATCATGATGGGTCAAAAAGTGGTGATATGATGGGTATGTGTAGGGTATGTGGCTGATGACTTTTTTTTTACCCAAGATTTTTGAAATGAAAAGGGTTTTTAAAAGAGGTTCTTAGCTTTCCACCAATAAAAATTATGCTTTACTTTGAGTTTAATAAATAATTATTATTCATTTTCTATTTGAATTATGACTAGAGTCCTAATTGATAGGCTAATTGAAAAAAATCTATAGCTTTCAAATGGTATAACATCTTTTGAATCTAAAATATGTGTCACATTCTATGCTTCACATACTATAGGATTAAAAGAAAATTGAATTTCATGAAGTTTTGACCAAGTTAAGGTGGTCAGACATACACATTTTTATATTTTTTAAAAGTTGTAATAAAAAATTCATAATTAATTATTTACTTCAAAAAAATTACAAAAAAATATGCCTCACATCTAGAAATGAGTCCTCTACATATATCTAAAATATTATAAAAAATATTATCATTTTATTATGGTTAGGGTGGTCAGATAGTCACCTACTTGTTATTTTTTCCCTAAAATTTAAGTACTACTACATTAAAATTTCAAATTTTCACCAAATAGATTTTTTTTTTTTAAACCTAGTAGTTTAGAAACTACATTCAATTTTCTATAGATTATATTCTTACATATTTTTGAAATAATATAAATAACTTATTCAAATTTTTATGTCAAGTTGCCTAACTCTTATTTTTCTGAATTTTTCGCCAATTAAGGGCCTATTTTTTCTATGGTGATCCTGTACATACCCAGGATACTAAATGAATAAACCATAAGGAAATTATCTCCCAAATTGCCTACTGTTTTTTAGAATAGCACAATTTAACAATTTTAACAAGAAGAGATATAACACTTTTCTTACTCGGGTGAAAAACTGGTATGAATGCTGCTGTAATTGCTTGTTGGAGTCCTTGACACTATTTTCTCAACATTTATCTTTCTTCTCCACTCCTGAGTAGTTCTAAATTGCAGAAACAATCCATTCACCTTCTTTATGGTTAGAAAATGGGACATAACAGGTCATTAATGTTTGATAGAAAGCTCACACGAGCGAACTGACATTTAGCCATTCATATTCAAATCAAGGTCATTGATCATTTCATTTTAAAACCACATCAATTGTTCCTCTCTCAGCTCGCTACTTTCTTTTCTGCTTTAAATGATGTTCTTAGGATGCTACCATGTTGTTCTTCATTTATTAGTGATTGCTCATCGTTGATACATTTCACTTCCACAAGTCTTATCAGCGATGCAAATATCCATGTGATGAGATCTCCACCATTGAATTTAAGGCTCATCCTCAATCATGTTCATCTTCCATCACGTATCCCTGATTTATGCTTTGAATTTTGGATCACATCAGTGATGGGAGATAAGGTGATGGAACAAGATTAAGACACATATACCTGCATGAAAATCGAAGGCACAAGATGCATCGCTCACAAGAGCAATTCAAATCAGTGAGATAAAGTTTGAACAAATGATTGCATCACTCATCACTATTTTGAAACTCAAATCTTGGAATGAATCCACAAAGAGTGATAGGAGAAAATACGAAGAGAGCCAAGGGCCATCGCACATCACTAATTCTCATCATAAAACTTATGAGAAATTAGCACGATAAGAGAGATCCTAGCGATAAGTGGAAGAAGCACACATATCACACATCGCTAGCATAAAACTCAAGACTCACAAGTGATTAGAAATATGAAGGAAGCCATAGATAATACAAGAAACACATGTATTGCACATCGCTAATACATAATCACTATCCAAAACCCATTTGTGATGCGTGAAACAAAAGAAATGCCGATCATCGCTCATCGCTAATGTAAATTTACATTTCAAAAGCTATCTGTGATGAGCAATAAAAGAGAACGGTAGATGGAACTTAAGTGGAGTATTCTAGCATGAGCTTGAAAGTTTTCATAAGAAAGGGGACCATCTAGGATGATGTATGAAAGGCATTGAAGAACTTAAAACATATTACTTCAAATGATGTAAAGGAAAAATAAGGTCAAGTGATCAACCTTATAAAATAAAAGAACTTCAGACCTAGACATGAGGGTTCAGTTACTCCACAAGCTCAAAAGGCATAAGAATTTTTTACATGACCCAAGATGGGTGACAAAAGGTGAATGATGAATTAGAACTTTGGTAAGGATGCAAGATTGAGGGTTATTTAGGAAGGATCTCAGGTAACCTAAAACCCTACAACAGTGATGATAAACAAAACCCTAAGCCCCAAGGAGGGATTCAAATCAATTTTTTTGCAGGATGATCAATGGAACTAGAAACTTTTAGGGGTTCCATCATAATAAATATTGAATTACATTAAATATGAAGTGGTAGAATAGATTGAATGTAGTCATGTGACAAGTTTATGAATTGAATGGATAATGTACTGAACATATCCACTTGATTTATCTTTCTAAATTTTATTAAGTTTAGGAATTAAGTAGACTAGATTACTTTTTTGTTGTAATGTGTTTAAGAATATTCTCTTTGTTTAGTAGAAAAGTAACACCTAAGTAGAATAGTGAACCTCAGGGTAGATGCTACTAGAGGGTAGATAGTTGCTAAGGAATATAGTTGTGATGTTGAAAGTTCCCTTTCACAATGGGTGTCAAAATGGAGTACAAAGGGTATAGGTTTTTCTTTATCCAGAACCTATCTTTTGTTGTTGTAACTAAATTTTAATCCTTGGCCAAGAAATTTTCCCATTATGTATGTATAGACTTATATGTGATAACACTCTCTACCATTCCTAGCAAAGATCTTTCATTTTTTTGATCATACATAGAGATGCATGTTGATGTTTGGGTAGGAACTATATTCCACCTTACATATTGTTCTCTTGCTAAAATTTTTGTGTAGGGTCGGGCATTCTTAGAGTAGGAAGAATTTCAGGGACGCGTAAGCTTTGTGGTTGGGAGGTAAAGTGCCTCAACCATGTTCTCATCCACCAATGGAGGTGAGCGCCAAAAGGAAATTTTGGATGTTTTCCAGTTATCAAAGGAATATGATGTAACCTTGATGTAAATTTTTTATATTGTATTGACTATGTGGCCAATGAGCCAAGTCAACTTGGATATTGTAATTGACATTTGGAAATGAATATATATTATGATTCATATTTTAATTAGACCTGTGTTACTATGATTGAAAACAACAGCTTAAGTTATGTCTTTTTAAAGTTTAATATATTCATAATTTCATTTGTAATTAATATTTAATAAATAATAAGAATGGGTTATTACAGAGCACGCACATGATTTGCATAGTGGACATTGAGTCCTTGTAAATGATCTTAGACAAACAACCGAGACATGTTCCACATCATGTTGGACAATAAAAGCTTGATCTGCCTACCTTTTCTTCTAGTCTTTGATGTTGTATGATTGAGTATCTTTGTCATCTTTGTCATTGCTACATACATATGTGTCTTGAATGTGTTCTTTAGTGTGAGTTTGACATGAGCTCATCCTCTCACTAAAGTGGGGGCTAAATGTAGCGTAGGAAAAAATATCCCTTTTTCACACTTAATTAGGAATTATTTATATTAAAATGAACTTAATTATACCTAAATTTAGTGTTGTAATATCTATTTTTCATATTCACATTGAGTTTAGGGCCCTATTAATTAAAATGGACTTAATTGTGCTTTATTTTTAGTGTTGTAATGTGTACCTCTTTACACTTTCACGGTTATTTAGGGCTCCCTTAATTAAATGAGGTTAATGTTCCTTAATTGGTCCCTTTAACTAAAATAAAAGCTTAATTAATTTCATTTTTTGAAGAGGAAAATCGACATTCTTTAATTCCTTAACATAACACTTCTCATTAAGCAATGTGTGTCCTAGATGAGTGACCTAAGACCCAGTCACCCATGCATGGGTCCTAACTTAGACTTAGGACCTAAATTTAAATTATGTTTTTGGTGTTATTTTAACAATTTCAAATCCATATTCACATTTCAGGTTGTGTTATTTGAATTTTGGGAAATTAATATTACATACCTATAAATATAAGGCCATTTCATTATGTTTCACCTAGAAATTTCAAGAGAACATTCAACTAGAAAGTTTATGAGATTTCAAGAGAATTTCAAGAGAAACTAAAGGAATTCAAAGGAAGATTTATTAAAGAATTATTACAAAAGTCAAGTTCCAATTGTGGGTGATCCCACAATAGTGGTTTACAATTTTTGGCCAAACTAGACACTGAAATTATTATTTTTAACTAAATCTTCACGTTCGAGCACCTATAGCGGCTAAACCATGAGGAATTTGAAGATGATGCAAACTAGAGTCTCATCACACTTTGTCTGCAGATTCTAAAAATATTTTTTTCAAAATTTTTGGAATCAGATTGCACTTCTTTTGCCATCTCCCATGAAAACTAGTTTTTTTTTTCAAAAAATGACATTTTAAAAAAGTGACGCACACTGTATAACACATAAGTTTTTTTTCCATGAAGGATAAAATTCTAATTCTTTCGAATTTAGATTTGTAACTCTGATATCTAGTGCTTCAACTTAGTTAGATAGTTTTTTTATTGAATAATTTTTCTTTAATCAAGTTTCAAAGTCAAACCAATTACAATTTAGACATAGCACGACCGTATAACGCATAATTTTTTTTGTATATATCAAAATTCATTTTTTTTGTTGGATCAAGGACTTCAAGATCTAGTGCACTCTTATTTTTTAATTTTTTTTATGATAATCTACTATTTTTCCACATGTGTAGAACATAGACCTTCATTTTTGATGAAAAACCTATGTTTAATAAAACTAAAAAAAAAACATAATAAAACCAAAACATATTAAAATTATATTTGCTGGATAGCTCATTCCAAGGACTACCTAATTCCAGTTGGGTTTGTGAAGATTCCTCCATTTTCATCCTCAACCCAAGCTTGAAGCATAAAAATTTAGGTATTTTTTGTGTTTTGAGGGAGAATGAGGAATAGGGGGTTCGCTCAAACTAGGGTTCGCTCAAACCTTGGTTCGAGTGAGCCACCCTCAATATGCATTTCTTTTTGTTATTTTGGGTGGGAAATGTGGGCCCAGTAATTAATGGTTTCGCTCAAATCCTAGTTTGGGCATGAACCCCTTTTGGGTTCAGTTGAACTTGTAGGTTCATTCAAGCCCCTAAAACCAATTTTTTTCCATGGGGTCAGTTTTTCTCAGTTTTCCTTCCTCCATCAAATTGTAAACCACTATTTTGGATTCACCCTTGTCATGTCAATGTCTTCTTGCATCATGCATGTTATTATAACTAATATGCTGATGTAGAGTTCATAATCCATTCAAGCATTCAAGGCATTGCTTCAAATCAAGTTTCAAGATCAACATCCACATCCATTGAAGTCATTTCATGCAAGTTGCAGATCTTCATTCTAAGATTCATTCAAGGGTTTGGTGAGTTGTGACATAGAGTTGTTCATTCATCATTTTTTTCATGCTATTTTTCTTCATCAAAAGGTTTAATTACCAAAACATGGTTTGACCAAGGAAAAACTCCATTCACCATAAATAAAACATTTTTCTCTCTTGATTTTTGTTTGTAGATTTAGGTGGAAGAAATATTAAAGATCTCTTGAAGAGAAAAATTGAAGAAGTTGTCAAGTTTATAAAAGTCGTCAAGAAAGTTGTCATCTCATGGAAACTCAATTACATAATTTATTTTCAACTTTTCAAACTTAAAACCTAGCAAAATTGAGATATTTAGATTTGTTGTAGAGGCTTTTGAAAGTTACAAAGAAACCCTAAACCATGACCCATTCACCCCTAGGAAAATGAGTCTCAGGTCAGCTTCAGCAGAGAACTTTTGGTGACTAGTACACATCATCCTTCCTCTCTCATATTTGCAATTTGATTTTTGGTTCCATTAGTTTTGAGTTCAACTTTCAAGATCCAAGTTGTAGATTGCATTTTTAGGTTTTATTTTAAATTTTTAATATTTCTCCCCAAAGTAATGTTTAATCAGGATGCCCATCCTTGCAAAAATGGAAATATGCAGATTCACAATTTGACTTGACTCACCTCAAGGTTGACCATCCTTTCATTGTGTGGATCTCATTTCCTATTGAAATTGAGGAAGGTAGGTCCATCATAACCTTATTTCTCTTCAATTCTATTGGTGAACCTATTTTTCTATATTTCAATTTATACTTGAAATTATTTCTCACATTGTTAAGGGCTTACAAATATTACCAATTCCTCACATCTAATGGAGACTTCATGACTAAATTTTATTATGAAAACATTTCACAAAATATCCATGGTTTCCCTTTCTTGATCTGTTCATTTGAAAATCTAGCCTAAAATGGTTTGGTTCGGGTGAGTTAGTAGTAGTTTGCGTGTATGATCAAAGCCTACTTATAGATTTCAATTTTTGAAAGTTTGGTGGTTAGTGATTACTTCAACAATGTGATGATTTGACATTTGTGCACACTGCATTGAAGAATGATAAGGAAGGTAAAGGTGTTTTTGAAAGAAAATATGGCTATAGGGGGACATTTGTGTTTGGAATCTTTGAACTTTTTGTAAGTACCTCATAAAATTCTTTGCCGTATAGGGAGGCACATTTCTAAAGGTATGTGTAAACTTATTTTACACAAAATTAATTGTGAGGGAACTCTGGGTTGGACCAAAATTAACTATTAGAATGAAAAGGATATACTCAATCAATAGGTGTTAGATGAATGATTTCTAAGGGTGCATTATTTGTTGAATATGAGATTCTTTTTGTTATCGGTTCATTCAAGTAATATATTTTCTTACTTCTGGTGCTTGGGAAAGTGCATCACAAAACATTAAAATAATTATTGAGTTTATCAATGTTATCAATGGATATTAAAATATTTTTTTTGGAATTTTGAGGCTACCTTTGCTACACCTAATGAGGCCTCCAAAGACTCATCTAATACATCAAATGAATAAAGTGTAACATGGTCATATTGGAGGTTGGTGACACCAAGGGATGGAGGAATTTCCAGCATCTCAAGTCAACTTCTCCTTTTGAGATGATGCTTTACATGAGAAATGTTTTTGGCTTTAATTTCTTGCTTTCCTTGTTGTTGACATTTTTTTTAATATATAATCAAGGTGCAATGCACCCATATTATTAGGGGTAAACGCTTTTGACCAGAGCTATGAACAGGGTACAAGAAACCACAAGAAACTACTAAAACTACAAGCACAAAGGCCCAACAAAGGCACAAGGCCTGTGAGTACTTTGGCCTAGCAAGAGTTTGAACCCTGGTGGCTGTCACTACAACCAAGTGAATTGACCACTAAACCATGCCTTTATCGGCTTTGTTGACATATTTGAAGAATGCATATATTGTGAAGTTTTTTTTAGAGAAATGTAAGGGATTTGCTAAAGACCTTAGTATGGATTGTTGACCAGAGACTTTGCAAGATTGTGACCAAGGATTATACCTTTATGACAGTTGAGGAGACAACTTGAAGGATGGTTTTCCAATAATTATGGTTAGGACCAAGGGTTATAGCTTTACAAGGGTCAAAGAGATAACTTGGAGGATGGTTATCCAATAATTATGGTCTATGATTTGGGAGTTCATGTGGGAAGAAAAACTCAAGAATTTAGTTCAGAGTTACACCTTTTTTAGGGTTATGAGGCAACTTGGGGGAGTTCCACTTGATTTAGGATTTGTTTCTTCAAAAATAAAATCTTCTCAAGAATATATAGATATTTTGTCATTAGCAAGTTTTGTCATGTAAGCCTCAAGGGGGATCCCTTGGAAAAGTGTTTTTCAAGTTTTCAAGGGTACATTTATAGGAACAATGTAAGAAAGGGGGGGAATGTTTAGCATAGTTTAGTTTGGTATTACATCTTTGATCTTATTGATCAAACTACTACTACAGTTACATTTCAACTACAGTTATATCAACTATAATTTCTCCTTATATATGTTCTTGTTGAGCACCAAATAAATATAACAGTCACTATGGTATTCAGATCCTTTGTATTTTCAAACAGGTTCTACAAAAAAGCTATGGATTAGACTAAGGCTTAAAATTCAGTTAGGATTATGATTAAGTTTAATGTTAGCTTATTAATAGTATTTAATTAGGGGTATGGTTAGGTTCAATTATATTTTGGGTTATAAGTAGGGTTAGGTTTCAATGAGTATTAGAATTTAATTACAATCAAGGATTAAATTTATGATTCAATTAGAATTTAATTAGGTTTATGATTAGTGTTAGGGTTCAAATAGGGTTATGCTTAGGGTTAGGTTTAGTATTAAATTAGAGTTAGTGTTATTATTAGGGTTAGTTTTAGGATATTTTATATAGATTATTAAATATATAATGCTAATTTATCTACATTTATAGTATTCATTTATGTGTTTCATCCATAATTTACTTACAAGTTGCAAAATATTCCCAAACTCAAAACATGAGATATCTCAATATAATTTTTATATTTATGTATAGATATATTTCCATTTAAATTTTGATCCCAACACATGAGTTGAATTACCACTACTACCTGCTATTAGGTAGTTTATTAAATTATCTTTTATTTTATTCTATAGAGTGGATGGGAGAGGCAGCGACATTTAGTAAAGCTATTATTCATATTATTATTTTCTTTTTCATGTAATAAATTAAGATAATATTAAAAATATGTAGCTAGATAAAATTTATTAAGTTATTTCATAGGAAGGTAACAAATAAAAGGTTGTAGATGGTCCGGTCCCTTGTTGGTTCTTTCACGTGCTCTCTCTTTTGTTTTATGTTGTTGGTGATTTTGTAGCTATTTCTCCTTTTTGGTTATGAGTGTCTCACTTCTCATGAGACTCCTCGTTAAGCCTTTATGACTATTTTGTACATTGCTACAAGCCCTTCCAAAATTGAAACTTTAATATTATCAAAACAAATAAAAGGTTGTAGTTTAATTAACAAAATATAATTGGTGATGGTGATGGTATCATAATTACCCCACTCATCTAGGTCAAACTCCTCTAGCTTTTGGTCAAATAGGTATTAGCTTAGGCTCATGCTTCTATAATAGCAAAAATAATTTAGATTTGAATAAACACCTCCAACTAAAAAAAATGTGTAAGAAAAGTATAACTATTAAATCAAATATAACTCAAAGTGCCAATTTTCTTAGCAATGCCTCTCTAAATCTATGTTTAGTGGGTGAGACATATCCATTGTAGATTTCAATAGAATATTCATCCATCAACGAGTAGGATTTAGGGTTGGGAGAGATCCAAGATATGAAGAAGGTTATATAAGACCATTCTCAATTTTTGTCAAATTAATTATTTTTTATAAGATTAATAAAATATTTTTATAATAGTTAGGTGACAAATGCTTCCCTTATTTTGACATGAAATACTTTTCATGAAATTAAAGCTTATAAACGTCTATATAAACTACACTATATCTTTCTTAATGCATCTATATTTTTAATCAATTTCTAACATATATAAATGTAATAGGAACTTCAAGAAGGATCTATCTTGACATATTATTTTATATATTTCTAAAAGATACTTTTCTTAATCTATACATTTTATAATAAACTTAATCTATACATTTTAAAAATTTATTATAAGGCAATATATTTTATAAATAAATAAATTTAAAATATGTTTATCATGTTTTTAATATTTTTTTCCATATTTTAAATTAATTGTATGAACACCCCATATAAAAAAAATTACTTTAGAGGTGATCTATACATCGACCACAACATCGAGAATGCTAAAAATATTTAATTTAAACTCAATTCTCGAAATAAATGAGGCTATGCAAATCTTTTCCCGTCAAAAATAACAAGTCATTATCATTTGCGTAGGTTGATTCTTTATTGATTAGAATGTATATCTCAATTATATAATATAATTATCTTTATATTTAATAAAATTAATGCCTTTGTCACTTTTGTGGCTTGTATAGTTACGTGTCCTCTTTTTTTAATTAAATCTTCTTTAATTATATCATAATATTTTCTATATAAAATAAATATATTTAAAAAATATAAATATTAATTTTGTTAAATATTTCATATAAAAATATAATTATAAGATATAGTTAATAATTTGAATTTTATAAAATATAATATATAATACATTTTATTGTGTTTTTATCAGTTCACATGTAAATTGTTTTAAAACATATTTTTTGGTTTGTCATTGTTTATGCCAATGCTTGTTGTTAGGATCATATGGAGTAAATTGCTGCTATGAAAATTTTACAACTAGTATATGACTTTGAAGTAATAAAATCATGTGGACATCAACAAAGGTCATGTGTAAAGATGACGTGGAGCCAAATCAAAATGATGAAATGTGATTCCATTAACAACCTACATTTATTAGCCGATAGGCTATTTTGTTTGAAGTTTCCATTGAGAATTTCGTTAGCCTAGCTATGAATTGGATTTGTCGGCACCAGAGATGTTCCAGTCGACGGTGACTAGATCGAGTTTTTTTTGTGGCGACGTGGAGCTTGGGAATTACATGGGTTGGCAGTGGTGGAGTTCGTGTCCTTGATACACGAAAGATAAAATGTAAGTGTTTGCTCGCAGGAGTGTTAATGCATTATGTCATTGTTGTACGATGGAGGTGGGGGTAATAAATGTGGGCGGTTGAAGTAAATGCAATATTGAGTGTTGCATTGTGGGAAAATATACTTTGATTAAGTTGTGTGACATAGATTTTGGGACCCTAAAGATGCTTACTCTTACACTTCTAGGGTTTTTCACCTAAAAGGAGAGAGATCTAGGTCCCAAAATGCTTATGTAACACTCAAATTAGGATGTATGCTATGTGATATGATGTAAATGAACTTAACTAAATGCAATTGACTGATACTACTGCCACAATAGTGGTTTACAATTTCTGGGAGATGTCGATTTTTGCTATTCAAAATCACATATTTTTAGAAAATATAATGATTTAAGCCTTGAAATGTTCCATTTAAAGGATTCCAATTGAAGAGGTTTTGATCAAACCACCTTAGACCAAGCCCCCTTGGATAGAACCCCGCTAGTTTTAAACCATACCTATAATGGAGTCTCCTTTACACCTATCAAAATGCTGATAAAAAACCACTTTTGATTTACCTTTTGAGGGATCAAATGAATTCATTTAAAATTAATTTTTTAAAGTATGTATTCTTTATTATAAGCTTCCAAAAAAGTATAATTTTAATAAAATTTAATTTGATTATTATATTTATTTTTTATTTCTTGTGAATGTAGGTTTTTCATCGAAAATCAAGCTCTTTGTTCTACTCATGTGGAAAAATAGTAGATTATCAAAAAAAAATTGAAAAATATGAGTGCACTAGATATTGAAGTCCTTGATCCAACAAAAAAAGAAAAATTGAATTTCGATACAAAAAAAGTTACATATTATACGGTTGCGCTATGTCTCAATTGTAATTGGTTTGACTTCGAAACTTGATTAAAGAAAAAATGTTCAATAAAAAACTATCTAACCAAGTGGAAGCACTAGATATCAGAGTTAAAAATCTAAATTCGAAAGAATTATAGTTTTATCCTTCATGGAAAAAAAGTTATGCATTATACGGTGAGGGTCACTTTTAAAAAATGTTGTTTTTTGAAAAAAATAGTTTTCGAGGGAGATGGAAAAGGAAGTGCAATCAGATTCAAAAAAATTTAAAAAATATATATTTAGAATCTACAGACAAAATTTCATGAAACTCTAGTTTGCATCATCTTCAAATTCCTCACCCTTTAGCTGCTATAGGTTCCTGAAAGTGAAGATTTAGTTAAAAAAAATTTATTTCAGTGTCCAGTTTAGCCAAAAATTGTAAACCACTATTGTGGGATCACTCAGGTGTTAAAAAGAGACAACAACTCATATTTCAAGTGGGACTCATTTGCCAAGGGTGGCGAATCAATACACATAGATTTATGGAAAATTAGACAGCAACTCTATAACACCAGATTTGGGAATGTCTAAATGTCGGGTTGTCGAAGTCAGTTCTACAGGAAACAGACAAAAAACTCTCAACAAGCTTGAAATAATGATATGTTGAATTGAAGAGCCTAGTTGACTTGATTTCCACTTTTCAACACCTTTAAACCTGTCAAATCTGCAAAACAAAGGCTGCAAAGACACATGCAAAGGGGAAAAATGTTGGAGGGTTAGCAAATAGGGGTTTGCCTTGGTCAAAACCCATTTTGGTAATCAAACCCAATAGAAATAAATGAAATGCAAAGGAAATGTAAACTAACAACATGCAAATACTATTAACTCACCAAATCCTTGATCTTGTAAGTCTGAAGCAATGTCAATGGTTGCTTCAAAGTGCTTCAATTGATGATGTAAGATGCTTGAATGAATTGATTGTAGAAGATTATTGGAGGATTGCTTGAATGACTTAGGAGATGTAAAATGAGGTGAAAAATACTTATTTATACAATTCTTGTGCCTTACTATCCATTCATACCTCATCATAGGCCAACATCAAGTGACTTTTAATAAAATCCCGAAAGGAAATTTGAAATATTTTGAATTTGGGGCCAAGGGGGACTCATTCGCCACCCATGGCGAATGGATCCCACCTAGGACCTAAAAAGAAGTGTCAAAAATAATGATGTATTTAATGTTACTTGTCGGGATAATATGCAAAGATACACTTGATTAGGCATATGAGGGCATAAAGAGACAAAATAAAGCATGAGAAAGGTGTAAATAAGGAGACGTGCCTAGAAAAGCATGAAAGCTTGTTACAAGACTTTACAACACTTCAATATAGGAATTGTTGATGTGTAAAAAGGTGATTTTTAGGTAAAATGTATTAAATAGAGTCTAGAAGAATGTGGAAATGTCTTACAACACTTCACAACACCTTCACAAGACATTTTTTTTTGAGTTTTAGTGTCTAAATAAGCATGTTCAAGCCAAGATACGACATAAAATCAAAGCAACATAGTTTCAACACCATGAAACAAGAGCTAAAAGGCCATGAAAATGATAAAGGACCATTTTTCTATGGCACAAGTTGTATTGTCGAAACAACCATGTTGTGGTGTTGGTTTCATAGTAGACTATTATAAAAATTGATGCCTTCAACTCTGTGGCTGGTTTGATAGCAGACTATTCCAAAAATCGATGAACTATTGTTCTTCGGAATCTATAAGTCATTTTACATGGGTATTTTGCATAGATGATGATTTATTGTTGATGTTTTCTTGTTATATGTTTCTATCTTTGGTGTCATACCCATTTTGGATATTTCAAAGAGATTATCGCACTATATGTATGGAGAAATTGCAGTTAAATCTTCTTTCTTTCATCAAAAAATATGGTTAGGGTTAGTAATTTTTTTGCCGTTGGTTTATTGTTTTAGATATCTCTGTGCATCTATATGGTGAGTTGTTTTGCATGGGTATTCTGCATAGATGATTAATTTAATGTTCATGTCTTCTTGTTATGTGTTTCTATCTTTGGCGTTATACCCATTTTGGAGATTTGTAGGACATTATCACTCTGTATGGATAGAGAAATTATAGTTAAATCTTTTCTCTTTCATCAAAAAATATGGTTAGGGTTCGTAATTTTTTCGCCGTTGGTTTATTGTTTTAGTTATCTCTGTGCATTTTTGGTGCTATACCCATTAGCATGGGAGCAATTGCAGATTATCATAGGAGCAATTGTTTTTTCACACTTTTTTAATTGTTTTAGTTATCTCTGTGAATCTTTTGTTTATTGTTTGTGGTTATCTGTGTGTATCTTTGGTGTTGCACCCATTACCATAGGAGCAATTTTAGTTAAATCTTATTTCTTTCATAAAAATAAATTGTTAGGGTTAGTAATTTTATCAGCCTCCATTTGTTGTTTTAGTTATCTCTATGCATCTTTTTCGTTACACCCATTAAGATACAAGCAATTGAAGATTAACATAGGAGTGATTGCGTGTTATCTCTATGAATCTTTCACTTATTGTTTGTGGTTATTTGTGTGTATCTTTGGTGTTGCACCCATTACCATAGGAGCAATTGTAATTAAATCTTCTTTCTTTCGTCAAAAAATATGGTTAGGGTTACTAGTTCTGTCGGCCTTTGTTTGTTGTTTTGGTTATCTCTATGCATCTTTGTGATTACACCCATTAACATATGAGAAATTGTAGATTAGCATAGGATTGATTGCATATATATATATATATATATATATATATACAGAGAGTTTGATAGTATAAACATATTGGAGATAAAATTAGTTTGGTGGTTGTGTAGCGTAATTCTAATAGCTCTTTTACAATTTCTATATTTCTCTATAATATTTAGTGCAGGCTGATGCATCTAGAATTTTGAATGCAATTTGTGACATTATACTGATTTTTATATGGGTGTTTTTCATAGATGATTAATTTATTGATAATTTCTTCTTGTTATATGTCTCTATCGTTGGAATTATACCCATTTTGGAGACTTGAAAGAGATTATTGCTCTTTACGAGTGGGGAAATTGCAGTTAAATTTTGTTTCTTACGTCAAAAAAATATGGTTAGGGCTAGTATTTTTTTGCTATTAATTGTTATTCTAATAACTCTAAATTACAATTCCTCTATTTGTCTATAATATTTAGTGTCAGGTGATGTAGCTCGAATTTTCAATGAAGTGTGTGGGGTTATACTCATTTTGCACAGATTATTGCTACCTATTGGGTTTAGGAGTTTTGTTTAATGTGGCTTTGCATTCATTTGTGTTGTATGGATATGTTTCATCATATTTTTTTTCGCTCCTGTGTTTGAAGCTCTCTGTAACAAACTACTCTTCATGATATTCTTTTTCCCAGTTGCTCATAACAAACTGTTGATTATTGCAGTTTTCTTGCTCTATTCTGCATATTTTATTTATGATATTTTTTATTTCCTAGTCTGTTCGAAGGAAAACGGATATTTTTTTCCCAATCCTTATTGACCAATGAGTGACATTTATGAACATTCTTTGTTCAAGAGGTAAGGTCCATGTCGTATTGAGTAGATTGAGAAAAAAATGTTCTCCAGAATCTGTAAGTCGTTTTACATGGGTGTTTTGCATAGATGATTAATTTATTGTTAATGTCTTCTTCTTATATGTTTCTATGTTTGGCATTATACCCATTTTGGAGACTTGAAAGAGATTATCGCTCTTTATGGGTGGAGAAATTGTAGTTTAATTTTCTTTCTTTTTTGTCAAAAAAATATGGTTATAGTTAGTAATTTTTTTGGCCCTCATTTGTTGTTTGTAGTTATCTCTATGCATGTTTGGTGTTATATTCATTACCATAGGAGCAATTGTAGTTAAATATTCTTTCTTTCGGCAAAAAATATGGGTGGGGTTGGTAATTTTATCACCTTTGGTTTATTATTTTAGTTATCTCTATTGATCTTTGGCATTATACCCATTAACATAGGAGTGGTTACAGATTAACATAGGAGTAATTGCATATATATATATATATATATATATATATATGCAGAGGGTTAGTATGAAAACATAGGCATATTGGAGATAAATTTAGTTTAGTGGGTGTTAAGTGTTATTCTAATAGTTTTTTTACAATTTCTCTATTTGTGTATAATATTTAGAGCTAGGTAATAGGTTGAATTTTTAATTAAGTTTGTGGGGTTCCACTCATTTTGCACAGAATGTGGATTTTCGTTCATCTGTCTTGTATCAATATGTTTCATGGTATTCTTTTTCCCTTATGTCTTTGAAGATCCCCGTGACATGTTGCTTTTCATGAGATTATTTTTCCTACTTCTCCATAAGAGACTCTTGATTATTGTGGTTTTCCCCTTCTATTCTCCATATTTTATTCATCGTATTTTCTTTAGGTTATGAAGGAAATTATATGATGCAATAATTTGTGCAAACTATTTATAACGCCATATGCTTAATTGTAGATTTGGGCTACATTGTTTGGCATTAAATATTATAGAGAAATCATTTATGCAAAAACCCCATGTAAAATGAGTTGTAGCAAATAATTATTATTCTAACACGTATTATACAATTTATGTGCTTCTCTTCAATATTTATTAACAATGAACATAGTTGGAGGCTTGTATGAATATGTTTCATGATGTTCTTTCTTCCCTCATCTACTTGAAGGCCCCTGGAACAAATTGCTCAGGTTTGTTTATAAAATTTTTTGCTTGTATTTCATTTTCCGCTTACCAGAAATTCTATCACTATGTAGAGAAGTTGTAACAACGAATTCTATGTGATAGTTGGCTTGTTAATTCAAAATTCAAGCTACATTATTTCCCACTAAATATTATAGATACAACTTAAACAAAGTATACTTTTCCACACTGCAATGTTGAATATTGCATTTACTTTGTCCGCCCCCATTGTACAACAATGGTAGAATGAATTAGCAATGCCCCTATATATATATACAATGCAAACTGTATCAATGCTTCGAGACATAGACAGATACATATACGTGAAATAGCGTTGTTCCCTATACCAAAATTTTCATTATCATACTCTGCCTGTTCTATTCTCCATATTTTAACGTTCTATTTAATGTTGGTTCTCAAATATCTCTCATTTTCCTCTGATTGTTAAGTGCTTTTCCAATAGGTAAGTGGAATACATGTATAGATTTGAGTTTGCATCATATTCCTACTTACCAGAAATTCTATCACTGCCTAAACAAGGTGTGATAGAAAACTATGTGACAGTTGCCTTGTCAATTCAAAATTCAAGCTACATTATTTCCCACATAATATTATAAGAAAAATAGGGAAATTGCAAAACAACTATTAGGAAAACATTGAAGAATCATACGCAGTGCTGGACATGTCCCAACATATAGGCTATTTTTTTAAAGTTTCCATAGGGTTTTGTGCCAGACCAGCCGTGAATTGGATTAGCCGGTGTCAGAGATGTCCTATCTGGCGGTGATTTGACTAGGTTTTTTTATGGTGAGGTGGAGCTAGGTAATTATATGGGTTGGTGGTGGTGGAGTTGGTGTCCTTGATATGCAGTAGCTAAAATGTAAGTGTTTTCTTGTGCATGGGTTCATGCATTCTACTGTTGTTGTGTGGTGAGGTCAGGCGAAGTAAATGCACTTGGCCAAAGTAAATGGAATATTGAATGCCAGAGTATCAGAAAGTATACTTTGATTAGGTTTTATTGTTGATATAGCCATTGTGGTGTTGGTTTAATAGTATTTTGCATAGGCCTTTGTGCTCTTTTATTTTCCATCTTTTCATGATGATATTCTTTTCTTGTTTATCTATTACTTGAGCCTGTGTCTTAAGTGTTTTTCTAATGGGTATGTGCAGGATCATGATGGGCCAACAAGTGGCAATATGATGGGTATGTGTAGGGTATGTGGCTGATGACTTTTTTTAACCCAAAGTTGACGAAATGAAAAGGGTTTTTAAAGGAGATTCTCAAATTTCCACCAATGTAGATTATGCTTTACTTTGAATTTAATAAATAATTATTA
>VDFB02332403.1:83555-121442 GCA_007258455.2 Sequoia sempervirens
AGATTTTTGTAGATAGCCCTCCAACATAATCCGCTCAGATGCCCCACGGTCCTCAGAAATATCCCTTCAAATTGTCGCCTTTTAGCACTTTGGACTCTTAAGGAAAATCATCGGTCCAATGTAGCTCAGAGTGATTCAGCGTATTTGGGTGCAAAAGAGGACCATCCCTAGCATAAACATACCCATACGGATGTGTTGGAACAATCCGTTTGGTCGTACGAGTTGCGGAATGAAAGTTGCACCACTTTGCAACTTTACACTGCTTGCATCTAGCAACTTTTCTCTCCACTGAAAAGTCATCACCACAAGAGAACGCCTTCGAGATAGCAAAAACCGAGAGAGGTTTTTGTAGATGGTCCCAACATGATCCCGTAGCCTCTGATAGAGAGTCTGTATGCCCCACGGTCTCCGAGAAATAGCCCTTCAAATACTGCTATTTTTTAGCACTTTGGACTCTTAAGGGAAATCGCTGGTCCAATGTAGTTCGAAGTGATTCAACATATTTGGGTGCAAAAGAGGACCATCCCTAGCATAAACGTACCCATATGAATGTGTTGGAACAATCCGTTTGGTCGTATGAGTTGTGGAATGAAAGTTGCACCACTTTGCAATTTTACACTGCTTGCATCTGGCAACTTTTCCCTCCACTGAAAAGTCATCACCACAGGAAATCGCCTCTGAGATAGCAAAAACCAAGAGAGGTTTTTATAGATGGTCCCAACATGATCCCATAGCCTTCGACAGAGAATTTGTATGCCTCATGGTCTCTGAGAAATATCCCTTCAAAAATTGTTGCCTTTTAGCACTTTGGACTCTTAAGGGAAACTAGTGGGCAACAGAGTTAATTTCTTCACAAACTTGGTTTGAAGTAATTTCATTCTTTTTTGTGCATTTGAGAGACATTTTGACTGGAGGTCGGTCTATGAGCCTTGTTCTATGATATTACAAAAATGAATTGTTGACCTATATTAAGCTACCACTCTCAATATCATACAAATTGAACCCTGGCATCAATAGACTCTGTATATCAAGCTACCACAATTCTGTTGATGTTAGCAGCTTTGTCGATCTCTTCCAGCCATTCTAGCACATGACAGATCTTGGAAAAGAGAGAAGGAATTCCACTAGCAAAGAAGAGAGTAGAGTCCGCTTCAAGAGTAAAACATGGCACTTGCTAAGACTAAGCCCGCCCAGCCATACAAAAGTGGCATACAATATAGCCAAGTCCGCTCCAAGGAAATAATCAATGGCTTGGTATAAAGAAAAGTTCGCTAGCAATACATAAAGGAAATTCCGCCCTTGTTTCTTGGCACAAACACTCAGCAAAGCTCGCCCATGTTAAGAAAGGGATGTGTCAAACATGATTGAAGTCCGCCACATGTCTTGGCCATGAAACTTGACAAGGTCCACGCTTACTAAAGAGTGACATGGCATAAAAGATGGAATCTTTCCAAATCCACTTCAAGAGGATAATGAGTGTCTACACTTAGAAGAATATGAACATGGAAAGTGATGAGTGAAGTCTGCTCAGCATGTTAAGTCTAAAATGGTAAGAGAAAAGAGGAAGTCTGCCAGCCTTAAAGTGAAATTGAGCTCGCCCCTCATTTGTAAAGGGTGGAGACAGTGTATAGAATTGTTGTGATAGACTATTTCTGATAATAAAAGCTCTTATGCATGATTTGATTTGAACCACTTTTATTGTCAAATATTGTGCATGGTTGCATAGCTTCTTCCACCATAGATTGGAGATAGAGTAGAATTAGATTACACTTGGAATAAAATTTTCTTTGAAAGTTTGTTAGATGAATCCAAGATTTGATAAGCATTGATTTATGGTGGAACTTTTGCTCATACTTTCTTTGAACGGATGATTTTCGTTCAATGCGTAAAGTTAGCCTGAGCTTACTCTGTGGATTCTTAACTTATGTCTGGATAAATATTGTTTGATTGGAAGGTAGTTATTCATGATATGAAAACCATAAGCACATTTCCTTGAAGATTGCAATGGCTTTGCATAGTTGGCGTGATTCCTACGTGGGGAAACAAAGTTTGGTTTCGTTTCACCAAGTCAATACGGTCTCTTGAATTCTTAGGAAGTAGATTAGAACTTCTGACCCCTTGTCTCCTTTTTCAGTTTGTTTGATCTACAACCCAAATAAAAGAGCTTCATTGTCTAGACCTTCATTGTGAATTAAAAAAATCCAGCGTAAGTCCCCTTGTGATTACTAGCAAATCACAACACCCATTGAGCTTACCACATGTCAAGACCTGACATAAGAAACCTTGGAATCGCCATATGATCTTGCAATCTTAGCATACAGGGTGGTTTTTCAAGATAGGATAGGGTGTCTCTGGGCATTTTTACTCTGATGTACGAGTGTGTCATAAAACACACATCAACAGGTTAAAGATAAGGATTTGACAATGCTTGCCCTCAACGATTTGCCATTGTCTTAGGAGTCCTATATTCAAGGAATTAGTGCAAGGTCCAAACTCCCAAAGTTTGATCGTTTCAGGGCCGATTGCATTCATTATGTATCAAGATTGATGGTTAGAGGTGTTGGCCAAAATTCTACTAATGAAGAGATTCATGTTCTTGCCGCCCAACCTTCGAAGAAGAAAGGAAGAAGTGGAAAGAAGGGATTCTTCAAGAGGAATCGAGACAAAGGAAATGATGGTGCTCCCCCTTCCAAGAAGAAGCGAGACTTGTCCAATATTCAATGCTTTAGGTGTGATAAGTTTGGTCACTTTTCCAAACATTGTTTAGATAGACCTAAGCATCAAGCCTCCGTTGCAGATGTAGATGATGTTTCTCCATAGAAGAATGAATATTTGTTTTGCTCAGCATTGTCAAGCAATGTACCCACTGACACCAACACTTGGCTGATCGACAGTGGTTTTCTCAGAAAGAGGGAGTTGATTATGAAGAAAAATTTGCTCCTGCTTGCTCGTTACACTTTTGTCAGAACTATCATTGCCCTTGCTGCATCAAGAGGATGGAAGATTCATCAAATGGACGTGAAGACAACTTTTCTCAATGGTGTGATTGAGGAAGAAGTTTACGTCGAGCAACCTGATGGTTTTGAGGTTCATGGGAAGGAGTCACATGTGTGTAAGTTGAAGAAGGCCTTGTATGGTCTTAAGCAGGCTCCTCGTGCATGGTACGAAAGGATTGATCGATACCTGTCTAGTTTTGGCTTCTTGAAGAATGATGCTGATTCAAATCTCTACTTCAAGGTAATCAATGGTGATGCATTAATATTGGTACTAATTCATGCTTCTAGGCTGCATATATATATTATTTTTACATGTTTTCTCCATTGTTCGGCCCCTACACCGCAAGTAAATGGTTGCATAGTGTTTGGAATGAGGGGGCAGCAGGCCTGTAATTGAAATCTTTTCATCTATCAACATCTAGTTGTTACTTATGCAATGTGAAGTAATGCTTTGAGTTTGAAAGATGTGCAATGCAATGTAATCAATAATATGAATAAACTACATAATATAACCATTCTTTATATGCTATTGTACATCAAGATATTTAACCATTGCTCACTTGATTAAATTTTCAAAGAGTTTAATTATGCACATGAGGAGGCAATTAAATTTCGATTGTCAACTTATATATATCAAATTATCCAATAATCAAGTGTATGTCCATATACAAAAATGGCATCAACACCAACTCAAACAAAATTTTACAATATGTGGCATATGCCATCTCGGTATCTATTCAATATTTACATGCCAAAATGTCTATCTCATCCTAAACTACTAGTGGATCATCAAAATGGAGCCTCTTTGAAGCACCTTTGCCTCAAGGTAGCTGCACAAGAAAAATTCAAACCACAATTGAGATTAGTTATACTATATAATTTAAAATTGAATAATTAACATCAAAATCAATATACATTAAATTATAATTGAACTCTAAAATTGTAATCTTGATTACCTGAAATATCCGTCTCTTCAAAGGGTCGGAGTTCTAGAATATGCCCCTCTCAAAGAACCGACCAAACCATCTTTTGTAATTTCAATCTATATAGGTGAACAAAAACATAAAAGTGATCCAAGTTAGCATACAATTGTCAGTAATAGGAACATATAAATACCAAACACAAAATAAAATGAACACATACTTCTTTAGGTTGATCTTTTTCTTTATCTCCTTTAGGTGTTTCGACACCTCCTCCTTGAGGTGCTTCAACACGTACTCCTTCAAGTGTTCCAATACGCACTAACTCATAATTCCCTGCACATAAAAATGACAAGTACATATGAAACTACCAATCTATGTCGATGTATGTATAATCAATATAAGATCTTAAAATTCTTAATTCAATCAAATTTGAGTTCAATTACCTTCCCCTTATCCAACATTGCACTTCCATAATCTGGACAAGGCGCACCTCGCTCGCACTAGGTATTTCCTACAAGAGGAAAATAAGATAAACATATAAGTTATTATATAATTTCATTAATGACAATTCAAATGACAAGAAAGTATATAATAAATAAATGTAAATGAGTGAGTGCAAAAATATATATTGTGTGCATGTCGAGACCAAATGAAATGGCCTTCAGGGTGCTATCCATCACTTGTGTCAGCTCCTCGGACATCAACTATTAAATAGACCATGTAAATAAATATTAGTACATTATACTATCTCTTATTAATGTTCATTTAAAAACAAATGCAAGTTATGAATTCACAACTTAAATTTTACCTGTGTCACTATTCCAATGTCCCCCTCTCTAGTGGGAGAGGACTCTATACGATGTGCTCCACTCCCCTATGTCTGATCTATAATGTCCACATCATAGAAATCATAATTAGAAGTGTCCAAGGGATGCTCGACACGCTGTAAAAGAGGACCCAAGCATATCTGGCAGCACATGGAGCAAGTATGTGGTACACAAATATGTGGACCTAACGAGGATGACGCAACAACACTCGAGCCATCACCAACATCACCAGAATGTGGCTGAGCTACTACAGAAGCATGCGAAACCAAAAGACCACTCAAAGAGTGAATAGCATGGATAGTCTGTGTGGCTGCATCCTACATAATATCTGGATGGTATACTGAAGGTGGCGGAGGAAGGGGAGGAGGGGGAACATATGGGTAGGGTATTACTCTAACTGCCCTTGGTCTATCCTGGGGCATACCTCCACCAATGCCTTGGAAGGGTTTAATTTCAAAGTAATTGACATGATGCCCTAACACAAACTCAGCATATAATTTTTTTATAAAGTAAAATGGTATATCACAATTGTTATTCGGTGGTTTCAAAAAAACCATACACCAACGATCCCAAAATTTTTCTAAAATGTCTCTATGAGTGCACCATTTTATAGAAAGTTTTGGTTTATTAACATTAACTGGCAAACCAGTGCGGGGGTTAACAAATAAAGAGGATATTTGGGCTTTGGTTATTCCGAGATCTTTCACATCATCATAGGACAATCCACATGCATAATATTCTCTCATGTCTTCTCGCCACAAATGAAAGGCATTATGTTGCGAGGAGAGGGTTTCTATGTTTTTAATTATTTCTTTCATTGTGTTTGACATCTCAGATAATCGAGGGACTCTCGTATAAACTTCAGAAATGCCCCTTAATTGTTGCAATTTTTCACAAATTAATTCTTCAATTGATGGCTGTGGAGGTGGTGGAGCGTTTGGCATTTGTGCATTTTCATTGTCAGCAGCCATAATGCCTGATTAAAGTTAAAAACAAATTAATCTAATTAAAATTAGACAATATAAATGAAAATATTATTAAAATACCCTAGTTTTAAAAAAAAATCCAACAAAAACCCTAATTTATAACAAAAATCTATAAAATTCTCTAATTTTTAATCCAAATACATAAAAAAAACTATTTTTAAATCAAAATCCATTACAAACACTCAATTTTCATTAAAATCCATTACAAACATTCAATTTTCATCAAAATCTGTACTAAACTCAAATTTTTCATAAAAAGTCTATCAAAACCCTATTTTGAAAAAAATATATAAAAAATTAACTAAAATTACACAAATCTAATTGAAAATTTGATTAGAGCAAAGAAAAACCAAGAATCTAACCTTTTGAAGATGGATTTGCGCGAAATCGGATATCTGATTTGCGGAATGAAGTTTTCACTACGCGCCCGCGGTTAAACAAATGTGAAATGAGTTTTAATCAGGCTGAAATGAAATATGTATGTGTGTCGCAAATCCGATATCCGATCCAAATCAGATATCTGATATGGAAATCTAGGTTTGGTCTTTGTTTCGGTAGTGTGTACTGACACCGAAGCCACATAAAGTCAACTCGACATTTTCGCGTTTTTGAGTCGATGAAACACGTAATTTTTTCTCCATTGAAACTTTTTGGCATACCATGATCCTGCACGTACCCAAATAGATTTTTTTTATTTTTAAATAAACCTAGTAGTTTAGAAACTACATTCAACTTTCTATCTAGATTCTATTCTTATATATTTTTGAAATAATATAGATAACTTATTCAAATTTTTACGTCAAGTTTCCTAGCTCTGATTTTTCTAAAACTTTTGCCACTTAAGGGCCTATTTTTTCTATCATAATCCTGCACATACCCTAACATCTTTTGCAACTGTTTAATAGACTACTTATCTTGTACCAATATGTTTCATGGATTTGTTTCTTCCTACCCTGTTTCAACCTGCTTTTAATAAAGTTTTAATTGGTGGTTATTTTGTTTGTATGCAACATGTTATATGTCTTATATCAGTATGTTTCATAATATTTTCTCTTCCCCATTTGTTTAAAGTTCACCATACCAAACTCTTCTTCATGATATTCTTTTGCATGATTAGTTTGTTCATTGTTTAAACTAAATATTAGATCTACAAATTTGTTGTTACACTTTGTGGCATTGTTTGATATATATATGGATATATCTATATACACATGTATATGTATATGTATATATGCATATTCAATCAAAAAAAGTGAATTATTTGAGATGGAAGGTGTGATGAGGGAAGGAATGATGCATACGTATAAGCAACAGTAGTAGTATTACACTCTTCGGGGAAGGGAAAATGCATTGTACCTTCTTGTAACATCCCTCTATAAACCCTTGAAGGAAAAGAGCCAAAAGGGCAAGATAATTTTTTTTTTTGAGACAAAGAATTACATACACAAAAGAAGTTTCAAAACACATTAAATTCGGCCTCAAACAAGGCCCAGTATGGCTTACTGCAACCCAAGGGAAAGGATCAATCTACCCTCTAAAGAAAAACTGAACAAGAACACAAAATGCAGCTCCAGGGAAGGTACTCCTGAACCTTAGCAGTGCTACTCCTAAACTTGCAGCACTACTTCAGAACCTTTACAGCGCTGCTCTGGAACATAGATAGCATGGCTCTGGAACTTACAGCATTGCTCCAAAACTTTTGCAGCGCTGCTCCGGAACTTGGGCAGCAACTACAAATATTAAAATAACAAGAAGAGATGCGCCAGAACCCTAACCACAAGATACATAAAGGAATAAATTACATCTATAGCTTTAATTTAACATGAAATAAGAATGTAGCCATAAAAGAATAATCATAGCACATGTGATTCCAATACCAACACCGAAATCCAAAAGCCAAACATAACATCACATATTTTCTCACTAATTTTATGATTTCTTTCTCTCTTAAGAGAGTACAACGAGCATAAAGGAATGAGTTTGAGTACAATGGCATATACATGAATAAAATACATCATCAGAAAAGTAAATACTAAAGAGGGGATGACTCCAATGGTGCTCTGATAACCTGTACACCGGTCCCCAATGGCAGTGGCAACGCCTCCCTACCATGTGGACTCAAAAGAGGCCACCCCATAGTGCTCATAAATAGTCACAAGGCCCAAACAGAGGTGGAAAGACAAAAGAAAGGTAAAGCCAACACTCACATAAATCATGAAGCAATCATGGAAGGCAACACACACAGCCAAAGCCACCACAAGAGAAGCTCATCCATATCAAGACGGGTACCACTCACGTCAACCAAGGGCTAGATAATAGAGTGCATATCAAATGGAGTGTCATCATGCGTGCTCGAAGGGATGGCAGCAAATGGAATCAATTACACCTCTCGTAGGGACGAGGATACTCAATTATGCCCGAATCAACGCCCCATAGATGAATGACTCAACACCCCGCAGATGGATGGGCCTTCTCAAGTGCGTCCTTAGCCTTTACAAGCGCTCAAGGCCATGCACGAGGACTCATTATCTTATTAGTGTTTTACCCCATTAATTTTATTTAGTTATCACTTGTTTACTCCAACTCTACTACTAGTTCCCCTGGCAGCCACTTGTGGGCCCCGGGCCCGTAGAGAGCCACTCCATACGACCACTCTATTACCTAGACCTATGCACAACTTGTTTAACCAAATGAGGAAACCAAAGAATACATAAAATAACAAGGAAATGCCAAAATTTTTGTCCATGAGACCAAATAAAAATAGCCAACTAACACTGTTGTAAACACACATTTCATGGTTGAAAATCAGCAAGAAATGAAGGCATAGAAAACTTGTGAAAGTTCAAAGTCCCCGGATCACAAAACTAAGCCCGCCCTAGTTCATATTTGGGTGATTCAAATCAAAATCCACCTTTTATTTTTGATTTTAGGGCCAAAAATAAGAGTTGTTCAGAAAAAACGTCATTTTTCCATACAAGCCAAGCAAAAACACAAAAAATTGAAAGTGCCCAGATTTTAAATCCGCGAAAACCTAGTTGAGGGAAAGACATCCCAGCATGAATTCCACACTCAAAATTAATTTTTAACAATAGGGTAATGAGCAACAAAAGAGAACACAGTTTTTCATATAAATTGGGTAAAATACAAAGACATAAGAGAGAGCCCAAGAAACATATTTTTTTAAAGCCCATTTCAAGTTGCTAAAGATCTATGAAATCGGTCACACAAACCCCCCCACACAACAGTAGTAACCAATTAAATCAATCCCACATTCATTTCCAACAAAACAAAAATAGTGTCATGGAGGATTCCATCAAATTTTCATGGGACAACAAAAACCCAGATTAAAAGAATAATTTACCAACCAAGAATCAATGGAAAACCACATAAATTTACCTTAAATTTCCCCAAAATTGAAATGGTGAATTTTTACAAAGGAGAAGGCACAACCAAGCTCAAAAAGTAGACAAAAAGCGAGAACTGGTAGCCTGGTTTCAATAATTTTCCCCCCACAAAATCTCCACAACAATCTTTCACAATCTTCCCAACTTAGTTGCCCAAAAAAAATGAGGGTTTCTTCTTCCATGCAAAAACAACAATTTCTTTCTTCTCAAAAATAAAAATCCTCCCTCAAAACAAAAGCTCTCTTTTCTTTTATATTTTTCCCCAAAACCACAAAAGGGAATAAAGCATTTTTATTTTTTATTTTATGCATTAAGGCTCCCCCAAAAGGAAAAACTAATAAAGGTAACAAAATAAGCAATATAAAATATGCATGAAATAATAATAAAAACCAAAACCCAATACCTCAATGAGACAAGCAGGCAAGTCACATAAGGGAGAAGGGTGCTCCAGAAGTTACCGTTAGGTAACTAGATGGAAGAAAGCACTACGAAACACTGCCCTAATAGGGTACAGTGGCTAGGGTAGGGGAAATTGGCTATGACTATCTCTAGTAACCACCATTAGGGAAATAAGAGTATGCTTAGGCCTATAAATTTAGGCGGAGTCGATACTCAGTACCTGCATCACTTCAATCAAACGTTAAAGTACATGTGCAAGAATCATATATCATATATCCAAGGCAACATCAACCATCAGGAAAAAGAACCGTAATATCATAAGCCTCTCCGTTACGAGTGTTATGATATCATCTTTTTCCTTTCCATAATCATTCAAAAATAAGGACAATGATGTATATATAAAATATAAGCATGTAATCTAGCATAAGCAATAATCATGTCAGCAACATAACAACATAGAAAAATGTAGCATGTAAACATGTAATCCAAGATAACAGTCATGGAATTACACCTCTTAGGTGTCAATACAAAATAATGAAGGTACAAATAGAGTAAATACAAAATATACAATCATTAGAATCCATCAAGGAAAGACCACAACAAAATACAAACATGGGGGTTATTACATTCTCCCCCTCTACGGCTAGGCTTACTCTTGGAAGCCTGCAAAAAGATACGGATAAAGGTCTCTCATCCTCGTTGCATCCTCCCAAGATTCTGAGGACTCACCATCAAGATCCCACTAGACCCTTACCTATTCTATGTCCCGACCCCTGAGGGTCAACCTTCGATGTTGCAGGATTTGCATGGGCTCCAAAGAAAGTTGCCCATCCGCCTCAACCTACAAGGCAGTCCAATCAAGAACATGGGTCACATCAGGAATATACTGTCTAAGAACAGAAACATGGAAAACATCATGTATGTGCGATAGAGTCGGTGATAGTGCAAGGCGATAGGCGACTAGACCAATCCTCTCAAGGATTTTAAAAGGTCCAACAAAATGAGGTGCCAACTTTGAGCCTTTCCCATAATGGATTGGGCTCTTCTGTGGATGAACTCTTAGAAACACATGGTCACCCACTGAAAAGTGGCAGTCCAACCTATGGGAATCAACATACTTCCTCTGTCAATCCTGAGCTGTAGCCAACTACTCTATAATCTGCACTACCTGCTGCTCCATATCCTAAAGCATCTCTGGACCCAAAAAAACTCGGTCCTCTAAGTGATCGCAACTCAACGGTGTCTGGCATGGCCTACCATACAAGGCCTGGAAGGGGGACATACTAAGAGAACTGTGGTACACATTATTATAAGCAAACTCAACCAAGTACAAGTAGTCCTCCTAATGAGACTACTAATCCATAACGTACATCTGAAGCATATCCTCTAAAACCTTATTAACCTGCTCCATCTGTCCATCAGTCTTGGGATGGTACGTAGAGCTGAAATTAAGCTGAGCTCCCAAAGCATGCTGGAGAGAAGTCCACAAAGCTGAAGTGAACACTGGATCATGATCGAAAATGATCCTATGAGCATTACCATACAATCGCACAATATCCTCCATAAACACTCAAGCTACGGATGTTGCAGTGTACGAAGACCTTATGGGTGAGAAGTGTGCCACCTCAGACAACTTGTCCACTATAACAATAATAGCATCATGACGATGCGAAGACATAGGTAGCCCCACTATAAAATCAAAAGATATCGTATCCCACTTCCATCCAGGAATGGAGTGAGGCTGCAACAGTCCTGCCAGGTGCTGATGTTCTACCTTCACCCACTGGCACTCAAGACATCGAGCCACAAAATCAACAATATCACACTGTAACCCTGCCCAATGATACAACTGTCGAAGGTCGGCATGCATCTTCGTGACACCCGGATGAGTTGAATAGGGTGCATGATGGGCCTCTCACAAAACCAAGGAACAAAGATCTCCAGAGTCTAGGACATAAATGCGACCAAGATGCCGCAACAATCCATCAGGCTCGAGAGAGAAACCTGCAAACCTGCCCTCAAGGACTCTTCCAAACTCAATTTCTACTTTCACCTCCTGATACCAAGTATCCCTAGGAAATGACTCCAAAATATGGCTCCGCAAATCCACTCCAAGGGACAAAACTGAAATCTCATGTCTCCTCCTACTCAAGGCATCTGCAACAACATTTTCCTTATCCTGGATATAACAAACCTCAAAGTCATACTCCTAGAGGAACTCCATCCAACGACATTGCCGAGCATTCAGATTCGGCTGAGTGAAGATATACTGGAAGCTGCAATGATCACTATGCAACTAAAACCAATGTCCCAAGAGGAAATGTCTCCAACTTACAAGTGCATGGATGACAGTCGCTAACTCCAAATCGTGGGTGGGGTAGTTTAGCTCATGATCCTTGAGTTTATGGGACTCATATGCATTCACTCGTCCCTCTTGCATAAGAACTACCCCCACACCTTCCATTGAAGCATCGGTGCACACTACGAAATCACCTGTAGGATCTGGCACTACAAGGATGGGTGCACTAGTTAGCTACTCCTTAAGAGCCTGAAAAACTGACTCACATTGATCTGACCACACAAACTTCTTTCCTTTCCGCTGAAGAGAGGTGCTGGGATGGGCTACCCGAGAGAAATCTCTCACAAATCAGTGGTAGTAACTTGCCAATCCCATGAAATTGTGAACCTCAGCCACATCCAATGGTGCTGGCCAATCCAAAATGGCCTAAATATTAGAAGGATCCATGGCGATACCCTCTCTAGAGATGATATGTCCCAAATTTCTCACCTTAGTCTGGAAGAACTCACACTTGGCCAAATTGTCAAACAATTGATTATCTCGCAAGCACTGCAACACTTGCCACAAATGGCCTTCATGCTCCTCCATATTCCTTGAATAAATCAAAATATCATCAAGGAACACGAGAACAAATCGGTGCGGAACACCCAATTCATCAAACTCATGAAAACTGATGGAGCATTGGTCAATCCAAAAGGGACAACCGTAAACTCATAATGCCCGTAGCATGTACAAAATATTTGTTGGAAATATGTACCTCAAACAATATAGGCTAAAACCTCCATTAGAGCCAAGTCGGTGTGATAGCTTCAATGTCTGGCTGACAAGCAGTTTGTATCATTTTGTTTTGAACAAGTCGCTGTGACCTTGCAGAAGTCTTGCCAAAAGGTTACAGTGTGGAGTCTATCGCTGTGACATAGTGTGTTCGTTATGACCTCATAGCGCTAAGGAGACCTCTGGCCGACAGGCCATTCAATCGTTATCAGGGAGACTCTTGGCAACTACGGGCTTTGGGATAATTGAGGGTTCTCGCTAAGAAGTCTCAGTGAAGTGTTAATCTCTCACTGACAGCGTATGTATTGAAGTCTTTGGGGTAACTCTAATGATTCAGGAAGATGTTTTAGCGAACAGTGGAAGTCTTGTTGATAGGAACACATCCAAGCGTTCTTTGGAGTAACTCAAAGTGGTCAGAGAAACGTCTTAGCGACTGAAGGATGTCTTGCCGATAGCTGATGGCTATCGGGGTAACTCAAAGGTCCCAGGAAGACATCTCAGCGAACATTGAAGGTCTCACTAACAGAAACCCCTTTTGGAAGTCTTCGATCATGTAGCTCTCGGCGAATGATGGTCATTGGTGGAACACGGTGATTTTGATAACAAGTCCCAATGACTTTGATGAGTCTTGCTGATGATGGATGAACACTCTAGGGTAACTTTTATGTCTCGGTATGAATTCTCGACGAAAGATGTGAGTCTTGCCGACTATCATTTGGAGCTCGATATGACTTGTGTCTTCGGTATACCTTTGGTGACTTGCTATGATCTCCTAGCAAAAGCGGTAGGTTTGGGTGACTACTTGGTGACTCGGTGTAACTTATGGAGCTTGATAGAACGTCTTAGTGATATCGGTATGAAGGCTATGTGGCATCGGCGAGACACTGTTAGTGTCTCACCGAGATGCCAACACAGTGCGAATTCTGTTGACTGAGAAAGACCTTCCGATGTGGCATCTTGTGGATGAATAGGAGGAGTCGAATGTGAATAGTTGGAAGACAGTCAGTTGCAACGGTTCTATGAGGAAGTTCGACAGATAGAGTTCGACATGGATATACTCTGAGATTGGATTTTTTGATCGGGTTGGATTATCGGTTGGTTCAAAGATTGATTTGATAGATTGTTGTATGATCAGTAGATGTGTTTTGTTCTATAAAGTCTGTAACTCGAAGATTCATGTACAAGAATGTTCATGGTGAATGCTACTGTATAATGACACCAGAAAGATAAGTCTGGAATTGTATGTAATTTCAATTACTGTAATACAAAGTGATTTCTCTTGGTGTGGTGGGTTTTTCTCTCGAAAGGGTTTTCCCACGTATATTTGGTGTTCTTGTGTGATTGTCAAAACTCTGTTTCTATAATATGTTTCATAGTGCATCTTAACTTGACTGTAATTGTAAATTTTAAAGTGTATCTACATTCTTTCCTGAGGTATTGACATTAGGAGAATTGTTTTCCGCATCTAATTTTCCTTACAAGTGGTATCAGAGCCTGGCTAGTTGTGTTATCCTTGGGGGTACATTGATTTTTTTTGTGTCAATTTTGTTTAGTGGGAGTCTTGTAGAGATTTTTATTTCTAATTATAGATTAAGATGTCTAGTTCATCTGGGAAGATTGAAATAGAGAAATTCAATGGCAGTAACTTTGAGTTATGGAAACTCAAGATGGAGGATCTCTTAGTAGATTAAGATCTTTGGATTGTTGTGTCTGGAACTAAACCTACAGGCATGAAGCAAGAAGAATGGGACCTTGCAGATAGAAAATATAAGGGACTGATAAGGCTCTATTTGGCAGACTTAGTTCTTCTCAATGTGCATGAAGAGAAGACTGCCTCTTCCTTGTGGAAGATACTGGCGTCTATTTATCAGGGGAAATCTTTGGTGAATAAGTTGTTCTTGAGGAAGAAGCTCTACTCTTTGAGAATGTAGGAAGGAGGATCTGTAGTTGATCATTTGAATGCATTTAACATGCTGCTCACACAATTAACATTTGTTGGTGTAAAGATTGAAGAAGAAGATCGTTGTATGCTTCTGTTGTGTTCTTTGCCAGACTCTTGGGATCATCTAGTGATGGCTATTGGGAGTACAACATCCAGTTTCAAGATGGAAGATGTTGTTGGTTCTTTGCTATCAGAAGAAATGAGAAGGAAGTCTTCTGAGATGGCGAAGGAGGCTCTTGCTGTCAGAGGAAGGTCAAAGGAGAAAGGCAAGAAGAAGGACAAGAAGTCCAAATCGAAATCAGAGAGGAGATCAAAGTCTCTTGGCAAGAAGTCCAAGGTGAAGTGTTGGAACTGTGGGCAACCTAGTCATGTCCGAAAGGATTGTAAAGAGGAGAAAAAGAAGAAGGGCTCTTCTGATAATGGTTCTTCTCATAGTGATGAAGACGTCTTTATTGCAGCCTTGGCTACTTAGGCATTAGATGATGTCTGGCTGATTGATTCTGGAGCATCATTCGACATGACATCTCACAGAGAATGGTTCACAAAGTATGAAGAATACGATAGTGGAAAGGTGTACTTGGCGAGTGATTCAACTTTAGAAATTGTTGGCCATGGAAGAGTCAGAATCCAATTCCCTGATGGCAGAATAAAGGGGATCAATGATGTTATGCACATGCCAGGTTTGGCTTAGAATCTACTTTCTGTCAGTAAGCTTAATGATATCAGAGTACAAGTCTTGTTCTCGGAAGTGGCTGGAAGATGACTAGAGGTTCAATGGTGCTAGCTAGAGGTGCTCGAATTGGTACCCTGTACAAGCTGGATGCACAAGCTGTTCAATGTAACAGTGTCTCTTCGAAGTCACTGAAAGCTGCTCTTGGAGGTAAAGAGGGAAATATCCCTAATTATGTAAACTCTACGGAAGTAAAACTTCCTGTAGAGAAGACTATGCTTTGGCATCATAGGTTAGGCCACATAGGAGAAAAAGGTTTAAAAACCTTGAAGAACAAAAACCTAGTTGAGGGGCTTGAAGATTGTAATTTCGAATTTGAATTCTATGAACATTGTATATATGGAAAGCAGCACCGTGTTTCATTTTATGACAATCCTCATAAATCTTTTAGTTTGTTAGATTATATTCATTCAGATGTGTTTGGTCTAGTGAATGTTCCTTCATTGTCTAAATCAAGATACTATGTGTTGTTCATTGATGATTATTCAAGGAGAGCATTTGTATATTTTTTGAAAAGTAAATCAGAAGTGTTTAGTTGATTTAAGGAGTTTAAAAATCTTGTTGAAAATCAGACTGGTAGAAAAATAAAATGCTTAAGGACTGATAATGGTGGTGAATTCTGTTCTGATGAATTTGAAAGATACTGTAAAGACCATGGAATCAAAATACATAAGACTACACCTTATACTCCACAGCAGAATGGAGTTGCAGAAAGGTTCAATAGGACAGTGATGGAGAGAGCATGAAGTATGCCTAGTAGTGCTGGTTTGGAAGAGAAGTTCTGGGCTGAAGCTACTGCTACTGCATGTTACTTAATTAATCGATCTCCAAACTCTGCTCTTGTTGAGAAGATGCCTTGGGAAGCATGGTCTGGTAAGAAGCCCTCTCTTAGACATATTCAAGTTTTTGGCTGTGAGGCATATGCACATGTGTTGGATGTAAAAAGATCTAAGTTGGAGAACAAGGCTGTCAAGTGTATCTTTATTGGCTATAGTGCTAACATTAAAGGGTACAAGCTTTGGAATCCTATCACAGAGGAGGTTGTATACAATAGAAGTGTAATATTTCATGAGCTGAAACCTTCCAGTCAGAGACAAAGTTAGAAAACAGTAAGGATGTAGCAGTAATTCCTCCTACACCAGAGAAAGAGGAATTGAAGATTCAAAATGTACCTGAAACTGAGGAGAGCTCAAGCAGTTCTGAAAGTTCTGAAGAAGAAGAACCTCAGCCTCAGCCAGTGAGGAGGTCAACCTAAGAAATGAAACAACCAAATAGGTATGGGTTCTGATTAATTGATTCTACTTGTGCCTATGCTTTGATTTCTAGCACTGATGAGCCTAGGACTGTAAAAGAGGCAATTAAAATGTTTGATTCAGACTCTTGGTTGGAAGCCATGAACGAAGAGATGGCATCATTAGAGAAAAATGAAACTTGGAGTTTGGTGCCCTTGCCTAAAGGCAAGAAATGCGGGATGTAAATGGGTATTTAAGAAAAAGATTGGTCGGATGGCAGTGTAGAAAAGTGCAAGGCAAGACTGGTTGCAAAGGGTTATTCCTAGGTAGAGGGAATTGATTATGGGGAAATCTTTTCTCCTGTAGCAAAGCTGATGTCCATTAGATTTCTATTGTCACTTGCAGTAGCGTATGACTTAGAGGTTGAACAGATGGATGTGAAGACAACATTTCTTCATGGTGATCTTGAAGAAGAAATCTATATGTCCCAGCCTGAGCACTTTGTTGAGAAAGGTAAATAAAAACTGGTATGTAAATTAAAGAAGTCTCTATATGGGTTAAAGCAGTCACCTAGAATGTGGTACCAGAAATTTGATACTTTTGTATTATCTTTAGGCTTTGTGAGATCAAAATCTGATCACTGTGTATACTATAAAGTTGAAAGTGATCAAGTGCTTGTTATTGCTCTTTATGTTGATGATATGTTGTTCATAGACAATAGTAAGCTAATGATTTCTGATCTTAAGTCTCAGTTGTTTGCTAAGTTTGAAATGAAGGATCTTGGTGCAGCAAGGTATATTCTGGGGATGGAGATAACCAGGGACATGAAGAATAGAAAGCTTTGGCTCAGCCATAGTAAGTATATAAGGACTGTTCTAGAGAGATTTTGCATGAATGATTGCAAGCAGTTAGTTGTTCCAGTCTTGCAGGGAATGAAGCTATCTGTTGAGGACTATCCAAAATCTCCTACTGAGATGGAGGACATGACCAGTGTACCCTATGCTAGTGTTGTAGGTAGTATTATGTATGCAATGGTCTATACAAGGCCAAAAATTTCCCAAGCAGTGGGAGTACTTAGTCGATTTATGGCTAATCCAGGAAGAATACATTGGGATGATGTGAAGAGAGTATTTAAATATTTGAAGGGGACTTCAAAATTTTGCATTGTGTTACCATGGGAGTTCGGTTGAATCACAGAGGACTCTCAGCATTCGTTGATTCTGATTGGGCAGGGGACATTGACAGTAGGAGATCCACTAGTGGATACATTTTCATGATAAATGGTGGTGCAGTGAGTTGGATGAGCAAGCGGCAGGCTGTAGTCCCTTTGTCCACTACAGAGGTTGAATACATGGAAGCTAATCATGCTTGTAAAGAATTGTATGGTTGAAACGTTTGTGTTCTAACATTGGTTTTGATGCAGGGGAAATAACTATCTTTTGTGACAGTCAGAGTGCAATTTTTCTAGCAAAGAACCCAACTTTCCATGCCAGAACGAAACATATAGACGTACAGTACCATTTTGTACAAGATATGGCTGAGGATGGAAAGGTCAGTTTGGAAAAGATTGATACTCTGGAGAATGTTACAGATGCATTGACAATGCTAGTGAGCACAAACAAGTTCAGGTGGTGTGCTAGCTCAATGGACCTTAGTGCCCATGTTTTTCAGTAAGTATTATTTATGCTCTGGAGGTGCCTGTATGATCTTCGTCAAGTGGGAGATTGTTGGAAATATGTGCCTCAAACAATACAGGCTAAAACCTCCATTAGAGCCAACTCGGTGTGATAGCTTCAATGTCTGGCCGACAAGTAGTTTGTATCATTATGTTTTGAACAAGTCGCTGTGACCTTGCAAAAGTCTTGCCGAAAGGTTACACTGTGGAGTCTATCGCTGTGACATAGTGTGTTCATTATGACCTCATAGCGCTTGGGAGACCTCTGGCCGACAGGCCATTCAATCGTTATCGGGGAGACTCTTGGCGACTACGGGCTTTGGGATAACTGAGGGTTCTCACTAAGAATTCTCAGCAAAGTGTTAATCTCTCATCGATAGCATATGTATTGAAGTCTTTGAGGTAACTCTAATGATTCGGGAAGACGTCTTAGCGAATAGTGGAAGTCTTACCGATGGGAACACATCCAAGCATTCTTTGGAGTAACTCAAAGTGGTCGGAGAAACGTCTTAACGACTGAAGGATGTCTTGTCGATAGCCGATGGCTATCGGGGTAACTCAAAGGTCCCGAGAAGACGTCTCAGTGAACATTGAAGGTCTCACTGACATAAACACCTTTTGGAAGTCTTCGGTGTAGCTCTCGGCGAATGATGGTCATCGGTGGAACACGGTGGTTTCGATAAGAAGTCCCAGCGACTTTGATGAGTCTTGCCGATGATGGATGAACACTTTGGGGTAACTTTTCTGTCTTGGTATGAACTCTCGACGAAAGATGTGAGTCTTGCCGACTATCATTTGGAGCTCGATATGACTTGTGTCTTCGGTATACCTTTGGTGACTCGCTATGATCTCCTAGCGCAAGCGGTAGGTCTGTGTGACTATTTGGTAACTCAGTGTAACTTATGGAGCTCGATAGAACGTCTTAGCGATAACTGAGACTCTTGGCGACATTGGTATGAAGGCTATGTGGCATCGGCAAGACACTGTTAGTGTCTCACCGAGATGCCAACACAATGCAAATTCTGTTGACCGAGTAAGAACCTCTGATGTGTCATCTCATGGATGAATAGGAGGAGCCGAATGTGAAGAGTTGGAAGACAGTCAGTTGCGATGGTTCTGTGAGGAAGTTTGACTTACAGAGTTCAACATGGATATAATCGGAGATTGTAGTTTGTGATCAGGTTGGATTATCGGTTGGTTCGAAGATTTATTCGACAGATTGTTGTATGACCAGTAGATGTGTTTTGTTCTGTAAAGTTTGTAACTCGAAGATTCCTGTACAAGAATGTTCATGGTGAATGTTGCTGTATAATGACACCAAAAAGATAAGTCTAGAATTGTATGTAATTTTAATTACTATAATACAAAGTGATTTCTCTTGGTGTGGTGGGTTTTTCTCCCAAAAGGGTTTTCCCAGGTATATCTAGTGTTCTTGTGTGATTGTCAAAACTTTGTTTCTATAATCTATTTCATAGTGCATCTTAACTTGACTGTAATTGTAAATTTTAAAGTGTATCTGCATTCTTTCCTAAGGTATTGACATTAGGAGAATTGTTTTCTGCATCTAATTTTCCTTACAATATTGTACGATGAATGTTTGCCTCATGAATGCGAAGTTGATGGTATCCTGACTTCAGATCTATCTTGGAGAACACCTTGGCTCCCCTCATTTGATCAAACAAATCATCTATTTGAGGCAACGGGTAATGATTCTTCACTGTCACTTTGTTTCATTGGCGATAATCAATGCATAAGCGAAGATATCCATCCTTCTTCGCAAAGATAACAGGAACTCCCTAAGGGGATACACTAGGACGAATGAAACCCTTCTCCAGTAACTCCTCTAGTTGCAACCGCAACTCACTCAACTCCTGAGTAGTCATACGATACGGTGCCCAAGAGATAGGCTCTGCTCCAGGAATGAGATCAATACGGAAGTCTATGTCATGCTTAGGTGGCATACCTAGAATAGCACTCAGAAAGACATCCGCAAACTCCTGAAGAAGAGGATGGTCATCAAGAGATACCTCCTGAATCCCACCCTTAGAAAGATCACTAATTGAAATAGCAAACATTTGACAACCTTGCTGCATGGCACGCTTCAGCTGCATGGCTGAAATCACACGGAGAGAAATGGGTCTCTGGACCCCGATTAACTCAACACATTTCCCAACATCGTCTACACACCGAACTAACTTACGCCAACAATCTATACTAGCTTGGTGTGTCTCCAACCAATCCATGCCTAAAACAACTCCATAGGATCCTAAAGGAAACACACGAAGATCCACTGTGGTAGTGAAGGTTCCCAAATCCAACACACAACCACGAACAAGGGAGTCTACAACCACCTTGGCTCCAGTGGCTAACTCAACCTGCCAACCAACATCTTGCCTTGTCACCACAAATCCACAGTGCTCTATGAGAGAAGGAGAAATAAAAGAATCTAAAGCTCCTAAATCAAACAAAATAGATGTGGTAATCCCACATAACACACCTGAATACTCGACCACGGTGCCCTAATGCTTAGCTTGGCAATTGTCCACCGCCGCAAAAACTCTATGAGATCTACTAGTATCACCTACTGTAGGCTCTAATGTAGCTTGTCTCTCAATACCTCTAGCTGTTGATCTCTGAGGACAGTGAACAACTATATAACCATGATGTCCACAAGCAAAACAACCACCCCTGTCAAAACCTCGGCCCGAAAAAGGTGCACGTGACTGCTAGGTTCCTTCACCCCTAGAACTTTGTTGTGCACTCTAAGAACTCTGCGCTAGACCACTCTGTTGCCTAATCCGAGAATGATGACATGGATGATGCCTAGAAAACGAAGTACTAGGAATCTGCCCACTCTGCTGAGACTAAGAAGGCCTATGCCTATACCGTTGACTAGATCTAGAAGGTGCAGACTGAGATCTAGATGGTCTAGCTATCTGAGACTGTGTACCCTGAGTAACTGATCTTGAAGGAGGGGCACGACAAACCTAAACACCTCCCTGACCACCAAAGCCTCTAACTAGATTCTCCTCTATTAACCTCGCCTTCTACACGGCGATCTCTAAGGTCTTTGGTTCAAACACCCAAACACCACCATTAATATGGGCATGCAAGCCTCGGATGAAATGTTGCACTAACATCGGTTCATCATCAGAAATGCTAGCATACTGCTTAAGCTCAAAGAAATGGTGCTCATACTGATCTACCATCATGGTCAACTAATGAAGCTCATGGAACTCATTAGCACATCTCTACTAGTAGAATTCAGAAGGAAATCATGCACGAAACCTCTCTAAGAATAGTCCCCAAGAAACAGAAGCAATGTCTAGGTGAAGCTTCTGGTCCTCTACTCTCCACCATGTAGATGCAAAGCCTCTGAGATGCATAATGGCACACTGAGCTCTAATATTGCTACTGTAAGGATGTATAGCAAAGCATTGATCAAGATTGATCAACCAAGTCTCTGCCTCGGTACCTGTATGAGAACCATCAAAAGTAAGGGGATGGGCTCTAAGGAGATCCCTCATGTGACCAACATCAACCCTGTCACCATCCACCCTATCCCTCACAACATCTGCTCTCGAATGACCCAGACTACGAGAATGCTCCCGCTCAGCTCTAACATCCCGACCATCTTGACGAGAAGGGTGTGAGTCCTCCTCATGAGATACCTCCTGATAAGGCCCTAAATGATCCACAATCAACTACAAAAGAGCTAAAGCCTAAGCACCCTCAAGCCCTTTGGCTTGGTTCTCAGCACGTTGTTCCCCTTGATGCTCACCCTGATTACCCTGATTCACATTAAGTTGGGTGCTCCATTGAGGAATAGGGGCTCTACCTCGAGCTCTCCCTCTGGCTCTACCCCTAGGAGGCATTCTGAAAACAAAACAAAGAACCCATCAAAATAGTTCATCACAAGGATGACCTATTCACCCAACTATGACATGAAAGCATAACAACAAGAATATTAAACAAAATAACAAGCACACGCAACACACACCACACACAACATAGCGTAGAAGGCTCAAGTACACAGAAGCTCCCAGTGTGTGAACATGGGCTCTGATACCAAGATGTAACATGCCTCTATAAAGCCTTGAAGGAAAAGAGCCAAAAGGGCAAGATAATTTTTTTTTTAAAACATAAAGAATTACATACACAAAAGAAGTTTCAAAACACATTAAATTCAGCCTCAAACAAGGCCCAGTATGGCTTATTGCAGCCCAAGGGAGAGGATCAATCTACCCTCCAAGGAAAAACCGAACAAGAACACAAAATGCAGCTCTAGGGAAGGTACTCCGGAACCTTAGCAGTGCTGCTCTGAAACTTACAGCATTGCTCTGGAACGGAGCTACAGCGCTGCTTCGGAACTTGTAGCACTGCTCTGGAACTTCTGCAGTGCTGCTCTGAAGCTTAGACAGCACTGCTCTGAAACTTGCAGCGCTGCTTCAGAACTTCTACAGCGCTGCTCCGAAACTTAGATAGCACTGCTACAGAACTTGTAGCGCTGCTCTGGAACTTAGATAGCACTACTTCAGAACTTGGGCAACAAAAACAAAGATTAAAATAACAAGAAGAGATGCACCAAAACCCTAACCACGAGATACATACAGGAAGAAAATACATCTATAGCTTTAATTTAACATGAAATAAGAATGTAGCCATAAAGGAATTATCATAGCACATGTGATTCCAATACCAACACCAAAATCCAAAAGCCAAACATAACATCACATATCTTCTCATTAATTTTATGATTTCTTTCTCTCTCAAGAGAGTACAATGAGCATAAAGGAATGAGTTTGAGTACAATGGCATATACATGAATAAAATACATCATCAGAAAAATAAATACTGAAGAGTGGATGACTCCAACGGTGCTCTGATAACCTATACACCGGTCCCCAATGGCGGTGGCAACACCTCCCTACCATGTGGACTCAAAAGAGGTGACCCCACCATGCTCGGAGATAGTCACAAGGCCCAAAGAGAGGTGGCAAGACAAAAGAAAGGTAAATCCAACACTCACATAAATCACGAAGCAATCATGGAAGGCAATGCACATAGCCAAAGTCACCACAAGAAAAGCTCATCCATATCAAGACGGGTACCACTCACGTCAACCAAAGGCTAGATAATAGAGTGCATATCAGATGGAGTGTCATCATGCGTGCTCGAACAGATGGCACCACATGGAATCAAGTACACTTCTTGTAGGGACGAGGATACTCAATCATTCCCGAATCCATGCCCCGCAGATGGATGACTCAATGTCCCACAGACGGATGGGCCTTCTCGAGTGCATCCTTATCCTTACAAGCGCTCAAGGCCATGCACGAGGACTCATTATCTTATTAGTGTTTTACCCCATTAATTTTATTTAGTTATCACTTGTTTACTCTAACTCTGCTACTAGTTCCCCTGGCAGCCACTTGCGGGCCCCGGGACCATACAGAGCCACTCCAAATGACCACTCTATTACCTAGACCTATGCTCAACTCGTTTAACCAAACAAGAAAACCAAAGAATACATAAAATAACAAGGAAAATGCCAAAATTTCTGTCCAAGAGACCAAATAAAAACAGCCAACTAACACTGTTGTAAACACACATTTCATGGTTGAAAATTAGCAAGAAATGAAGGCATATAAAACATGTGAAAATTCAAAGTGCTCGGATGACGAAACTAAGCCCGACCCAGTTCGTATTTGGGTGATTTAAGTCAAAATCCACCTTTTATTTTTTATTTTAAGGTGAAAAATAAAAGCAGTTTAGAAAAACGTCATTTTTCCACACAAGCCAAGCAAAAACACAGAAAATTGAAAGTGCCCAGATTTTAAATCCACGAAAACCTAGTTGATGGAACAACATCCCAACATGAATTCTTCAATAAAAATTTATTTTTAACAATAGGGTAACAAGCAGCAAAACAAAACACAGTTTTTCATATAAATTGGGTAAAATACAAAGACATAAGAGAGAGCCCAAGAAACAAATTTTTTTAAAGCCCATTTCAAGTTACTGAAGATCTACAAAATCAGTCACACAAACCCCCCCATAGAGCAACAGACGCCAATTAAATCAATCCCACATTCATTTCCAACAAAACAAAAACAGAGGCATGGAGGATTCCATCAAATTTTCATGGGACAACAACAACCCAGATTAAAAGAATAATTTACCAGCCAAGAATCAATGGAAAACCACATAAATTTACCTTGAATTTCCCCAAAATTGAAATGGAGAATTTTCACAAAGGAGAAGGCACGACCAAGCTCCAAAAATAGACAAAAAGCAAGAACTGGTAGGCTGGTTTCAATAATCTGCCCCCCACAAAATCTCCACAACAATCTTTCACAATCTTCCCAACTTAGTTACCCAAAAAAAATGAGGGTTTCTTCTTCCATGCAAAAACAAAAATTTCTTTCTTCTCAAAAATAAAAATCCTCCCTCAAAACAAAAGCTCTCTTTTCTTTTATATTTTTCCCCAAAACCACAAAAGGGAATAAAGCATTTTTATTTTTTATTTTATGCATTAAGGCCCCCCCAAAAGGAACAACTAATAAAGGTCACAAAATAAGCAATATTAAATACACATGAAATAATAATAAAAACCAAAACCCAATACCTCAATGAGACAAGCAGGCAAGTCACATAAGGAAGAAGGGTGCTCCAGAAGTTACCATTAGGTAACCGGATGGAAGACAACACTACAGAACACTGCCCTAATAGGGTACAGTGGCTAGGATAGGGGAAATTGGTTGTGACTATCTCTAATAACCACCATCAGGGAAATGAGAGTATGCTTAGGCCTATAAATTTAGGCAGAGTCGATACTCAATACTTGCATCACTTCAATCAAATGTTAAAGTACATGTGCATGAATCATATATCATATATCTAAGGCAACATCAACCATCAAGAAAAAGAATCATAATATCATAAGCCTCTCGGTTACAAGTGTTATGATATCATCTTTTTCGTGTCCATAATCATTCAAAAACAAGGACAATGATGTATACATAAAATATAAGCATGTAATCCAGCATAAGCAATAATCATGTCAGCAACATAACAACATAGAAACATGTAGCATGTAAACATGTAATCCAGGATAACAATCATGGAATTACACCTCTCAGGTGTCAATACAAAATAATGAAGATACGAATAGAGTAAATACAAAATATATAATCATTAGAATCCATCAAGGGAAGACCACAAAAAAATACAAACATGGGGGTTGTTACACTTCCATTCATTACACTCTCCACTGGTAATTCATTAAATATGCATAGATATATTTACATATGGATATGCATGTATGTATATACAAATGAATATGCATATGCATATGTACATTCAACCTAATTACATGTATGCTTTCTTTGTTCTTCAATTAAATTTTCTCCATATTAGTTTAGTGGTTCATAAGTCTTATTGTCAACCATGTTATACAATTTCTCAATTTCTCTATTTGTCTTCAATATATATATGCATAGATGTAGCTGTGTATGTATCGAATCATTTATTTCCACATACCATTCACAACCTAGACCATCCTGTTTGTAACGATTTGAACTTAAATCAATTAAAAAGATACCAAGGAATTAACTGTACAAAATGTGTCAAGGTTAAGGCGCTTGGGAAGAAAGAGGTGGAGGGAAAAGATCATGGTGACAGTAAAGAAACCCAGAACTAAGCGGGGATGGACATAAGGGTTGAAATTGAGTTGGATAAAATGAAAAATACTATTAAAATTATAGCCGAACAGAACAATAGGATGGTAAGACACAATGCCATCATCATCAATGCCATGACTGAGAAATTGGACAAAGCTCAACAGGGGTCTTTGGTGGTTGATTTGGAAGAGGTCAATGATAAAAACTAGAATGAGGATGTTGGTATTTCTAAGAGAACCAGGGCCAATTTTAAGAGGAAGGCTCGTCCTACACCACATATGATTCAAACCTTCAAGAAGGGAGTTCAGGACATGCAGAACCTGGAGGCCGAGACCGAGTCTGTTCTGAAGACTTTGGGTTAGTTGCGGTTGGTCTTTTTGTTGGCTTTTCGGCTAGTTTTTTTGTTTGACCCTCCTAGTCTTTTGTGGGTGGCTTCTACTTGTTTCGGTTTTTTCCTTTTGTGCAGCTTATTTTTTCTGTTGGACTTTTTAGTCCCTTCTCTTTTGATGTAAACTTGGTGGTTTTGAGTCCCTGTAAAACCCATTTTTTCCTTTATCAAAAACTGTACAAAATGTGTATAACACCAAAGATGCATAGAGTATATATATGTGTCTATATATATATATATATATTGGAAAGAATAGTCTAAAATGTGCAAGAAAATATATTGATTAAGTTGCATTGTCAAAAGAGGCATTGTTGTGCTAGTTTTATAATAGAGTACTTGACAAACCATTTGCTTTGTGTGTGTGTGTGTGTGTGTATACAATAATGTGTATTTGTATATACATATATGTATATATGTATATATACATGTATATATGTATGTATGTATGTATGTATTTTTTTATCGTTTCCATATTTGTCTATTTTCCTATGGTTCTTTAGTGTTTTCCTAATAGTTCTTTTACAATTTACCTATTTTCCTATAATATTTAGTCCCAAATAATGCAGCTCCAATTTAGAATATATGCATGCAGATATGTATATATATGTATGTATGTATATATATATATATGTATACACACATATATATGTATGTGTGTGTGTATACATATATTATATATATATACATATGTATGTATATATATATGCATATATGTATGTATGTATGTATGTGAAAGTATATTATGATGTGGAAAAAAATATATTGATTAGCTTGCATTGTCGAAAGAGACATTGTGGTGTTGGTTTGATAGCAGATTATTGTAAAAATTTGAGCTATATTCTTTGATAGTAAACCCAGATTAAATAGAACTTGTAAATGCAATGGGTGGCAATAATCTATGAAAAATGGCTATAAAGCCACAAAGTTAATTGGGAATTTAAGCTACATTACTTGGCACTAAATATTATAGAGAAATAGAGAAGACTTTCGCAGGGTTTTAAATGACGACATGGAGCTTGCCTCTTCAATAAAGGATGTTCGTAAATGTTGCTCATTGGTCAATAAGCATTGCAAAAAACTTATGAATTTAGAATTGACAAGGCAATTGTTACATAGCTTGGTTGTCTTGTATCAATATGTTTCATTATATTCTTTTCCCCTTATTTGTTTGAGTATCAATATGTTTCATGATATTATTTTCCACTCATCTGATTGAAGCTGCCTGTAATAGATTGTTCTATTGTTCTTGTAACAAGGATTGTTTTCAATTTTTAAAATTCTAGAATTTTTTCCATTGTTAATTTGTTTGGATGGAACTTGTTATATGTCTCATATCAATATGTTTCATGATGTTCTTTTTTACTCAACTGTTTGAAGTGAGTTTGAAGCTTCCTGTAACAAATTATTATATTGTTCTTGTAATAGGCATTGTTCTCAATTTTTATAATTCTATATTTTTTTGGTGGTTATTTTGTTTGGATGGAGCATGTTATATGTATTGTATCGATATATTTCACTACATTTTTTTAACCTCGTATGTTTCAAGCTCCTTGTAACAAAGTGTTGATTGCCATGGTTTGGCTCTTGTAAATTCTAAAATTTTGCACACTGCTAGAAACTACAACCATGGTGTTAATTTGTTCCTTTGGACTGCTTGCAACTTTTGCATAGACAAATACATACATACATACATATATATATATATGTGTGTGTGTGTGTGTGTGTATTGAATTCCCTATTTGATATTTAAAAATGTACATATATGTAGATATATATATCCATGTATACAGACCAAGACTAGTGTGGCTTGTTTGACAATCCAACATTCATTTATATATACATATGTATATCGAATCAGGTCTTTATTGTATCTTTACTCATATTTATGTAGACTTTCATTCACAAACAGTAAAAAATACCGTAGGACCACAATGCCTCTTTTGACAATGCAACTTAATTGGTATATTTTCTCACACATTTTGGAGAATACTTTCCCATACTACAATATTGAATGTTGCATCTACTTCATCCAATTCCATGGTCCATCACTACCAGGATGAATTAACCCTCATGTGACCAAAAATTTACCATTCTACTTCTGTGTATTGAGGCATCCAACTCCACCACTACCAAATCACATAATTAGCAAGGTCCATGTTGTTATAAACAACCCCTAGAAATACCCCCACTGGAAGTGCATATGCATATATATATCTGGTTATATGTGTTTTTTAAAATGTGTTGATAAAATTAAAATTCAATGCATATATGTACTTAGTCATTTTCATTCTTGTTGTATATTCTATTGTTTCCATTAAAAAAGATGAAGGCAACATGAAACAACATATGCAAATGTCATTTTCATTCTTTCTAATGTATATTCTATTGTTTGCATTAAAAAAGATGAAGGTATCAGGCCAAAACATATACAAATGTCTACATATACATATTTATAGAAATACAGTAAAAAATTGTATGCATACAATAGTAAAATGGTTGGTGAATTATGAATATTTCTAACTTGTCTACTAGTTGGCATTGGATGTTGCAATACATTAATATTTTATTTTCATTGTCAAATAGAGGTGCCAATCAGTCAACTATAATTGGAACATTTTCTCCCTCTAAGAGGTCCCAGAAGTATGTCTGCGGAATTAGACTTTGTGGGTGGGTCTCTAGTGCTACCCCAGATTGATTTGGTGATTGATTTAGAGATACCTCCCACAGATCCCGCTATGGAGTTCGACTCTGAGGGTTCCATCTATCAACCACCAGATCTTGATTTTGTAAGTTTGTATTTCCTTTTCCTTATAGCTGCTACAGATTCATTGTTATTGCTGCCTTCCTCTCTTGTAATAAACTTGAACATTACCTTTCAGTTCCTTTAATTTTAGGATTCTCAAATACAAAAAAAATACAACACACACTTTACTGTTTATGTTTCCAGTTTCATTGTCCTTTAGGTGTATATAGACATGGTTGGCCCCAATAAAACATATAGATGTGGAAGTGCATATCCATTAATCTTTTACAATACATAAAAATATCTCTTTGCAGCCTTTGTTTTCATTACTCGTTTTTTCCATTTGGTGTGATGATGTTCATTTTCCTTGATTGAACTTGTCTTTATAGGCTGCAAAGAAACAACCAACTTTGACTCCATTTGCAATTCATTCCATCAATGCTGGAGATGTCGTTGCCTCTCCGGTCCTTTAGCTTTTGTCCTTCAAAAAATTTGGTTGTGATGAAGGGCAGGTTGAACAATACATGGTTGTCTTGTCTAATGGACACCATATGCAAATAGGAACCTTTCTTTCCAAATGAAATGATTTGTTGCTTTTAGGTGCCTTGAAAATAGGGTTCCTTGTAAGTTTAAGAGACTATGTTTATAGGAATGTCCAAGATTCAAGGTGGGTTAAATAATTTTTTGTCTACTTTTAAAAATTCTCTTTCCCCTTTGTATGTGCCTAATATAATACATGTCCAATATATTGTTTTTCTTTTTTTCAAGGGCCTTAATCATATTCAGCTTAGTTGTGATTATGTCTGATTGTCAAATCATTGGGACCCCTAGGTATCTGTTCAAACAACAAGAGGAGAAAATGTTGGGGTCAAACTCACCTTCTCCTTATAAATGGACCCCTAAATTTGGTCTACAACTATCCCCTAAGAAACAAAACAACACTGCAAATGTTATCTCTATTAAAGCTTTAAACATTTATCAAAATGTTTGGACAGTGAAAGGGTGTGTAACACATATTAGAGATATGTACCATTTCCACAAACAAAGAGGTGAAGGCCAACTTTTTAGTTTTGACAATATAGATATGGAGGAAATAGAAATACGTATTACTTGTTTTGATGATATTATTGAATTGCATTATGGTTGAGTTGAGGTGGGTGCAACTTATTTAATATCAAGAGGATCGGTCAAGGGAGCAAATAAAAAATTCAATAAATTAAATAGTAACCTTGAAATTGTTTTGGATGAAAAATCAACAATAAAATGGCGTGAAGATGATATTTCCCTTCCAAAAAAAGCCTCTTCTTTTGTGCGAGTTAGTGACATAAGCAATTATAGTGATAATAGCTTGCTTGATATTATTGGCATTGTAGTGGATGTTGGATACATATCAACTGTTTGTAGGAAAAATGGATCTAAAACTATATGATATCCCTGCTTCGTTCATTGATGTTAATTTGTGGGGTCCAAGTTGGTAAGAAAAAGGTGATGTGTTGGAGTGGATGTATCTTTCTAGTGATATAGTGATAGTTTTTGTACGAGGTGATCGTGTAGGTTACTTTAATGATAAAGTTATCAATACATTAATAGCAATAGTCCTTGAAATTAACCCTTCTATTCCTGAGGCAAACACTCTTAGATCCAAAGACCCAATCAAAGTAGAACAAGTGGTTTCATCTTCTTCTACTCCATGTAGGATCCATCCTTTGAATGGTAGAGTTACTATTGCATTTATCTTAAACAACTCCCTTGGCTTTCTAGCAACTATTGAGGCCATTTTTAAAGCAACCATTCAAATTGCAAAAACTGATTCCTTTTGTTATCCTACTTGCCCCTTGTTGGTTAATGGGAAAGAATGCAAAATAAAATGCACACATCCCCATGCTGATGTTTGGTTTTGTGATCGTTGCTAGATGGAAATTGAGGAATGTAACTATTGCTATCTTCTACATGTAAAGATGCAAGACAACTCAGCTAGTCTTTGCTCTATTGCTTTCAATGAAGCTGCCACTAATTTACTACAAATTCCAGCAAAATACCTTTACATGTTGTAGGACAACTCTAAGTCTACAACAGATCCTATTGTTGTTATTAAAGGCCTTGTAACTTGTAAAGCATACATATTTACTATCTTGATTAGAATAGATACTTACAATTTTGAGAATCAACTTAAAACAATGATTGTGAAAGAAACAAAAGTGGATTTTGAAGCAAAGTGTAAATTTTTTCTTTCAGACATAGCAAAGATGTCTACCCCTCATGCAGAAAAAGGCTCCACTAGTGAGCCAACGCTTTTACTACTCTTTTGCACTTTCTAATATTTATCCTAGTCTTGCCTTTCTAATGCTTACTATGGGATGCTAAGACTTCTATTTTATGAATATGAACATAATTTATTCATATGTTTAGATATATATATTTTCATGTTCATTGACTGCCCATTCTTTTGATTTTAACATGCAACGTAGATTATTTTTAGTCTGAATTATTACTATGATTCTTGATTCCTGTTAGATGGTGGAATTTTTAGTTCTTCTATGCGTATTCTAAATTCACTTCTTCCCTTTAAATGTAATCATTGAATAGTAATATTATCTTCAATGGTAAACATATAACAATAATCAAATACTGAAAAATGGTTAACAAAGAAATCTATACAGTACTTGTATATATATTTTTATATATTGCGATGTTGAAACCATGTTATTCGTCTTATGATCATTCATAGATATGCATTTATATCCACATGTATACATATATATTTTGTTACATTTTTGTGTGTAATTACTTTGACCATCATAACTAATACTTAAATAAGAAAAAATGAAAATAAATAACATCAAAGTAAAAAAATTTCTACTGTCATATAAACATTGGCAAAAATATGCCATACGTAAAGTTATGAACTGATGTTTTGGTAAAAAATACTTTTTTATTGAATATTAATAATTAAATACATGACTAGAACAACTCTTTAAAAGAGGATAATCCTTTAATCTTTGATAGTTTTGATAAATATTATCTAATTCATAACTTCAAATCCGCCATGTATTTCTATGCATATGTATGTTAAAATAATAAAATAATAATCTATTAATTGATTGATTAGCCTGGACAAAAAGGTCAAATATAGATATGCATCTAGGTCTGATAAATATAAAACTAAGACATAGGTAAAATTATATCATACTTCAATCAATCTATAAAACAATTCAACTGTCAATTCAAAATCCTTTTGTTAAAGCTTCACATCATCATTTAAAACCCCATGCAAGTCTCCTATATTTCTCTATAATATTTAGTTCCAAATACATGGAGAATAGAACAAGTGAAAAAGTTACTATCCCTAACCATATTTTTTTAACAAAAGAAAGAACATTAATTTGCAATTTCTCATATGGTAATGAGTATAACACTAATGATGCACAGAGATAACTACAAAAAATAAACAAAGGGTGAAAACTATATGTGTATGTATGTGTATGTGTATATGTATATGTATATGTATATGTGTATGTATGTATATTTATGTCTATGTATATATGTATATGTATATGTATATGTATATGTATATATATGTATATATATGTATATGCATATGTATGTATATGTATATGTATGTGTATGTGTATGCATATTTATATGTATAATGTTGATCTATAGAATTCTCTTTTAAGCATTTTATTGCATTTTTTGCTTAATATATGATAATACCCCATGCAATTTGCAAGGCCTTGCCCAAGTCTGCTCACAAGAATGGAGGAATTTCTTGACCACATGGATTGGTGGTGGTGGAGTTGGTTGCCTTGCTCAATGGGTATAGAATGGTAGAAACCCTCCATGCACCTCCACTTGTTGGAAAATTGGATGGTTTAACAAGTGTTTTCCTCTGCAATCTGCATTGTCTCATCCCCCTATTGTTGTTGTAAGTTTTTTTTCCATGTTGCCTTTTTGGTTTTTCCATACACATCTAAACATTGATATATATTTTGATAGATTCAAATAAAATGTTTCTTTGTAGTAATATGATGTTGACTTTGATGCAAGCATGGATGGACAAGGATATATGAAGCCCATGTGTGGAATAATTCACGAGTAAAATTTGCTCGTAGCTGTAAGAATAATCAACATTTGTTTTATAAAATTTATATTTTACTAACTTATACATTGACCCCTTTTGTTCTACAAAGCTACATATCCTCCACTAGATACCAAAGTTATACATTCAATCCTTTTCTTTCTCCATGGCTAGATATGATCCAGTACATACCAAAATCAGGTATGTTTATAGATTTATTTGTATACATTGTATTCTTTCAAGCAAAACTTGTGTTATTTCTTTGATGTTTTCCCTTTAATGATATCTTTGTATTTTATCTATGGAATTGATTTTGCTTTCAAACAAGACCTCCTATATATTCTCATTCTCCTATATTTATGAACATTATTGTAACACCATAAATCTACTGTGCTTGAATTATATCTCATGCATCCTCATGAAATTAGTTTAAAGAAAGCAAATAAAATAGCATTCTTTATGAAATATTCCATTATGCTTCACAAACAAAATAACAAAACAAAATAATTGAATTCCTAAAAAAGAATAATGAATAACTTATTCCATAGTGGATTGGTGTCACTTTGTTGTTAAAAGTGACCCTTTCCCATCCCTTGACAATACAATGATGAAGATGCAATGCTAATGGACAAAATTAGCTTTTAATGTGAAGAGAGTAACTTTGCATGAATATTGTGGATTTGTGGAGTTGTGGAGGAGTAAATCAATAGAGAGAGTCTCTATTTATAACCAAGAAGGATAGAAGATTGCAAAACATGGAGGATGTGGGATAAAACATGATCCAATGACAAGATTCCACTTGTCAAGATGTGATCAGATGAAGGTTGTGCACATCTTTGTCAATGTGCCAAAGAGGGGGAGATTTGAAATTCAAAAGATGGCTTGTTGGAGGGAGAAGAAAAGTCTTAAATGCCAAGTGGGGGACATGTAAGAGGGAAATTAATGCTATGTTGGAAGGGACAAGTCAACTTGATTTGAATTCAAATTTGAGAGAATATTCGCTATAATGCCATGTTGATGGAAATTAGAAGCTTTAATAAATCAATTAAATGATTTATTTGTGCAAGTGAGAAAAACTAGAGGATGGGACTTGCATTAGATTAAATTTAATCTTGATTTAGTTAATTTAAGTGAAGATTATGTGATTTGACCTTTTTGCTTTAGATGTAGGGATTAAACTAAATCAAAAGGAGATGGAAAATGATAAAGACTTGATTAAATAAAGATTTGATTTATTTAATCAAAGAGGATGATGTTAGTACTAAAGATGAATTTATTTAATTTAAATGGAGGACTTTAGAGATTGAATTTAATGAACTTGATTTATTTGATGAATGGATGAATATGAATTAGTTAAATGAATGATGCTAATTTTGCATGTCTATATTTTTCCCCTCTTGAAGCAATGTACTTGTTAGTTGGTTCAAAAATAAACTTGTTGTGATCAATTTTTTTTTTTTAAATGATTTTTAAATGCCCCAATGGAAGGAAGTATACGGTACATTGCCCCCCGAGAGATCGAGCGAAAAGATTCGATTTGAGGGTCGATCTCACAATAAAGAGGTTCAAGATGGACGTATGGATGGTTGGGATGATGATGAAAATGAGATGGTTTTAACATGCTTAGAATAACCAATCTATATTATCCTAAACAACTTAAATGATGATATGATGTGATGATGCCTATATGATTATGCAATAGATGTTTTGTGCAAATGTATGATTTGTAAGATGCTTAGACTAACAGATCTATGCATGTGAGGTGATTGATGTTTCTTATATGATAGGATATGATATGTAGTATGTTTATGGTTTGTGGATGCATGATGGATGCATTGGCAATGATGATTAACTATCCTAGCATGATGTTAGCACGAAAAAGAAGAAATGAGATGATGACAAGAGGATTCAACAAGCCAACTTTGTTAGAGATGATGATTTGCTTATCAGGAATTCAAATTTTAAAAGGGCATCTTACCTTATGTTTGATTACACACATAAGTACGATGCATCAAGGTATAAAGAACCAGGATGATGTTGCACTTAGTGTGATGGACTTTGACTCAACAATCAGATAGGACTACTCCTATTCAAACCTGACATACAAAACCTCATTTAAAAGGTAGTTCAAGTATTTCAAACATCTCAGACCAAAACATAGAAAAAGAAGTTTTCCTATGTGGTCAACAAGATACCTAAAACATCCTCCCTATGCCCAAATAAAGCATGCATGATTGAGGTTATATTATTTAAACAAGAACATCCAACAAGTGCAGTGCAAATAAAAATATAAGGATTGTTGCCCCATTCCTATCTCTCTAAATCCTTTTGTTTGGAAATCATCCAAAGGTTATTGGGATAAGCACAAAGAGATAAGTCAAAAAATACAGATAAAGTAAACAAACAAGCTAATGTTCTTCAATATCGCTAACCAAAAGGAAATATTTTTTTAAGGATAAGAACCGAAACTATTGCCAAAAGATGATGCCCATTGTAGGAAGGATACATCCTACGACATGTTAGTGGATGGCGGCAGATAATTTCATTTATAATTATGGGTATGTCTAGGATCATGATGGGCCGCAAGCAGGAGGATGGGTATCGGTAGGCATGTGGCTAACAACTTTTACCCAAAATTCTGATCGAAATGCCAGTTTTAGCGAGATTCTTTAGCTTTCACCAATATAAATTGTATTAATTGAATTTAATAAATAACAAGTGTGAAACCTGAACCCTCGGAGCAATCTTTGCAAAACACAATGAACAAACAAATTTATAAGATCAAATGCAAGTTAGAATGGAGATTCCCCATAGAATCCATTTAACCATATTCAAAATAGAAATAAGACAAGAACACAATGAAAGAAGATGAAAATAAGCTAAATCATATTGAGAATATGCAAGCTCTTGATCTTATGGGATTTGGCGCCAATTTGATGTGGGAAATTGGGCCTTCCCCAACTCCCTTTACAAGTTTTGGATGATGAGCTGCAGGACAGATCCATTTTATTTATTAAATGATGAGTGCCCAAGCTAAAACCTACATAAACCTTAGCTAAGATTCAATGATAATGTATGAGGATTGCTAATGATTTGAGCATGGTAACTTTAAGTACTCAAATTATGGATGATCAAATGAGGAGAGGAGCTCTTCATTTATAGAATGCTAAGATGGATGAATGCCAAAAATGAAGCAATGTTGGACTAACATTCAACCACGGCAGTGCCACCGTCAAATACTAACAGATGAAGGTCGGGAGCTACTACTCTTGATCCATCCGCAAGCTCAGAAACCACCTCCATTTTCGACATTTTAGGGGATGGTGCATGAGCTAAAACGCCAAGTATAAGTGTAAGAGATAAATGCAAGAGCTCTTTGGGCTGGTTGGATGGACAAGTCCTTTGGGGGAGATTTCAAATTTGAGGAATATTCCACCCTGATGACTCATTTGACGAAAATAGGAATTATTAAATGAAATAAAATGATCGAATTTGTGGGTGCTGTAAACTCCAGAGGATTTTAAGGGATTAGGATTTAGCGCATTGATCATGATTTGATTAATTTAAATGATGTTAGTTGATTTGACCATTTTGACTTAGGTTTTAGGATTTAAATAACTCAAAATGAGAAAAGAATGATTTAGACTTAGTTAAATAAATATTTTTGGTTTATTTAACCAAAGGGGTGATGTTAGATTAAATTAGATAAATGCTTGATTTATTTAATTTAATTAGATTAACTTTAGAGATTTAATCAAATAATATAGATTATTTAATTAAATAAAGATAGGAAGATGAAATGACCTAGCTAATTACACAGAGACAATGATTTAATTAAATTGAGGGATTTATTTAATTAAAAGGAGAATTATGATGACTTTAGTCAAATAAGGCTATTCGATTAAATGGTTAGAAAGAGGGATAATTCATAATGAAGCAATGTTAGTAGATCAGGATCGAGTGTGTGATATCAATCTATATATTTTTTATGTCTACATTTTGCCCCTGTTTGAAGTGATGCACTTGTTGCATTGGTTGAAAGAATAATCTTGCTGAGATCAAAGTCAAAATTTCTCTAATTTTTTGGATGCCCCACTATTGCCCCACCGAAAAGAATTATGCTAGTATACTACCCCCTCAAGAGATCGGGCGAAGAGGTTTGATTTGAGGGTTGATCTCTCGAAAAAGAGGTTCAAGATTAGTCAAACTTGAATATTTGATGTAGACAGATTTGATGATGTAGACAGTCATTAGCCATGGGTAGTCTCATGCCTATTTTTGATATATTATACCCACTGGATCCTGATTTATACCATGACAGTTGCATTATTGATGATATATATGAGCCAATGATTTTGATCTGATGCAATGATATGTTAATGCAAAGTGGTATGATGATGCGTAATGTAATATGACCGTAATGTGTGCAATGGATTATCTGATAATGCTTATGTGCCTATTATGAATGATTATGCAATATGTGGTAATGTGAAATGGTTATGACATGCAAATGAATGTTATGCAAAGATTTATGTGATAAATACAATGTTATGTAATGTAATGGATGAAATGCAATGTAAAAATGGATGCCATGTAATAAAATTGACGTGCTTATCTATAAAGAATGCTTATAATAATATGTTTATATAATGATGGAAATATAATGCATGTGTTTCGTATATATTATGTTGATGCAATATGCTAATGATTTGTGGATGCACGATCAATGATGATGGTGATGATGATTTATGATTAACTGTCATGGTACCATGTTAGCGCAAAAAGCAAGAGATAGAAGAAAACAAGAGA